>SEYY01014741.1:20000-25000 GCA_009176605.1 Armadillidium nasatum | reverse complement strand
AAGAAGCAGAAAGGGAAGAAAGAGTTGACGAAACAGATTATGATTGTCTGAAAGTTTTTATTTCTTCCCTTTTATTATAAGAATCAGAAGCTGATAACAAGAGACGATTAGAATGTAAATAAATGAAAAGGAATAATTTTTTTCCTATGCTTATGTACTTTGGGGTTCCAGTAACAATTAAATATTTAACACAAGTAAATGTATGACGATGTATTAGAATATTCAATGAAATAGGACCATACTTTTAATGGAAATGTTTTAACTAACTACTGTTTAACAAAACATTAATAATTTGTAAAAAGAACATACTGTATTAACAATAAAATTTTGTCAGTAAATTAATTATATTTTCAAGGGCAGTCTAAACTCATATTGAATAGCAAACTTTATTTCAAACAAGTATTTGATCTAGTTTTCTTTTACTTTCGACGTTTTGTCAATGATAGAAACATGTTTTAAAAATCATTTATTGAGATTTTAGACAAATTTGAATGTAATCAAATTCCAAGAAAAAAAAATTTCCGTTAATTAAATTTGAAATCGATGAAATAAATTTGTGCTGTGTAATTTTTAACAGTATTTTAGTCTATAATTACGTAAGAGTAGTAAATAGAACCTGAATTGCTGAGATTAGTCTTAGTTCTTATTCAAGTAAGAGGGGGAAACCCGAGTCTTCGTGCCTTTGATTCCAGATTGTCTCCCTCCAGGTCTCTATGGGACCATATATCTCATACTCAACAAATCTCTACCTTCCGGTCCAGTTAGAAAGGAAGAGAGGATTTTCTTATCGTAATTTTATAAATGTCTATTCATATACTTGAAGGAAATATATTTGCAAATAAATATAGTAAAAATTTAAAAACATTTACAAAATACCACAGTTGGTCCAGAGATAATAATAAAGGTCATTTAATACCTAAATTTTCTGACAAACCAATACTTTAATTAAACATTACAAATCTCAGGATTTTCAGTACATAAAAAACGCACACTCCCTACACACAACACACACACACACACACACACACACACACACACACACACACACATCCACTCACACGTACACAATGCGATTTGCAATAGAGGAGGGCTCAAATGATTTTGAAATTGGAAATTAATAGCATAATTGTTCCTTTGGAAAGGAAATACAAAGAGACATGGTAATTAAGTATCAAATTTGCATACAAATTACTGATATGTTTCTTTAACTCTCGCTTGGTTTAAAGGACTCAAAATTATAGATTTATTTTTATAGTAATTGTATATCAATATTTCATCTCTCTCTATATATAATATTATATATATAATATATATAATATATATATATATATATATAATAATTATATATAATATATATATATATATATATATAAGGAAATAAATACAGATTGTTTACCAAGAATGGAAGAAGCAAGGTGAAGTTGTTCAAAAAAAAGGGTAAATATACACTGTACAACTAAAAACGTTGATACCTATATTTGGCTTTTGTGATTTTATGGTTTAAATTTCCATGGATTGCACTGTTAGAATCGTGGATGCAAAATAGGGAAGGAATTAAAATATTTTATTTTACTTTGTAGAGTAAAGCTTCGTTATTTCTGTAGTTTGATTTAGTTGTTTAGATTTAAAAAATAAAAAATAAAAAACTGCTTAAATTTCAATCAATAAGTTAAAAGAAGGCTCGAAAAATCAAACATTATAAAATAAAAGTTAATAAATCTAATTAACGATAATAACGATAAAGATCAAAAACTAGGTAGGAAGTGCAAGGGTAAAAAATAAAGAGATTAGTGAAAACAGCTTTATAAACTGATAATAGAAATGGAAAATTAACGTTCATAAAATTACATAAATAGAAAGATTGTGTTCTAAGTAGTAGTCGGGAAATATTTAATAAGAAGTCATTTAATAGAAAGATAAAAGAAAAGTAACTAATATGCGGGCTGTTGTTTACAGATACGAGACACGGGTGTTAAAATCAAAGAAAAAGGGAGGCTAAAAGCCCTTGGACCTTGATTGATGAAAGTCTGGCGTGACGTTTCTGACATGAAGAGACGGATAGGGTTAAAAATGGAATGAATAGGGAAAATCATGGTTTGCAGCTGTGACTGGTATAAAAAGTATAAACAAGGGTGGTGCAGAAGCAGAAGACACAAACTTTTGAATAAAAAAACAGATAACGACAAAAAAAGGTGATTCGATTTGAGTTAGAACGGGAATAAAAGAAGATACAAGTTGATAAAGAGGAAGAATTAGTTATAAAGAGGAAGTAGTACGTATCTGAATGAATATAAAAGACTGATAAAAGACAAGAGTAAATAAAGATGAGTAACGCATGAAACAAACTCCAGAAGATAAAAGAAATTAAACATTTCATACCAATCACTGACGCAACCCTGCATTATTTTGAGACACTGTTTATTTATATAATAAAATATATATATATATATATATATAATATATATATATATTATATTATATATATATAAAAATATATAAATATATTAAAATAAAAAAAAAAAAAAAAAAAAGAGAGAGAGAGAGAGAGAGAGAGAGAGAGAGAGAGAGAGAGAGAGAGAGAGAGAGAGAGAGAGAGAGAGAGAGAGAGGCTCAATTATACTTAAATTTTTATATGATTCTTTTTCACCCTAAATAATAATTTATCGAATTACAAGGACTATTCCCACGATAACGATATTTTCTATTTAATTGGCTCGAATAGTAAAGGCCATTTCTTCGAATTGTTTTTTCATTCATATTTAATGTTTTTTTTTCCGGCGTCTAATTTGTGGCTTAAAGCTTTTTAGAACTATTGATTTTATTAAAAGATATCGATTTCTAGCATAAAGTAGCTATTATTTCTCTTGCACAGTAACAAGTCGGAAAAATGATTATTATTTATAAATTCAAATAGTTGAAACACTCACACACACACACACACACACACACACATACACACACACATAATAATAATATATATATATATATATTATATATATATATATTATATATTATATATATTATATATATATATATATATATATACAAACCCTTTCTGTACAATCTCATCCTAATTCTTTCCAACTCTCTGACCACAGACTTAAACTGCTCAGTACCACTTACTCTATGTATTTGACACACGGCCTTATCTAAACCCCGTGTTATACACCTTAACAACCAGGGTTCCAATATTTCTCTAACTGGAAGGTTCCCCTTAATCCTACTGAAATTATATATATATATATATATATAATATATATTATAATAATATATATTTTTTTTTTTTTTTTTTTTTTTTTTTTTTTTTTTTTTTTTTTTTTTTTTTTTTTTTTTTTTTTTTTTTTTATACTATATATAATATATTTTATATATAATATATTAATATATATATTTTAATATATATATATAATATATATATTATATATATATAAAAAAAAATACAAGTTTTTTCTGTATAATATATCAAAACTTTCTCTGAGAATTTCCAGAGATATTTTGACAACCAATACAATCGTCAACAAATAAACATTTTTCCGAATTTTACTTAAACATTTAATATTAATGTTGGTACTGTAACAAATTAATTTTTTATTAAAACAATAAAATCTTTACATGGTTAAATATATTAATATACTATAATATTATCTTAATATATATATAATATATAATATATATAGATATAATGATCTCTCTTTTTAAAGAAGAAATCGTCACAAAGGTGTTTCTTAATTTTAATCCTTTAACTAATTACAAAACAAAAGATTTAGCAAAATAAAAGGATTATTCCTTTTAATATTCTTATATAAAGATACTCTCTTTTCTTGAAGTGTGATGTCTTATAAAATATCTTTATAATAAGGTATTAAAAGTGTTTTTAACGTCACTCCCACAGAATATATGTGTTCCGAATGATTTTCTCCCAATAAGCTTTTTCTTCTTATGAAGGCATGTTACGTCACAACAGAAGCTTGTTTCTTATTGGATGATTTGAGTGCCATTCTTACATGGCATTATTATTTCAACTACTTTAATTGTTATTTTATTTAACAAAACTTTAATTAGTTATCTAGTAGCCGAGAAGCATCAAGGTTATTAAATATAATCTACATAATAAGCTATTAAAAAACAAGTAATGCGCCTAAAGAGAGAATCTCGAAATCATTACAACTTTATTGGTCACAAACGGAAGGAAGTGGCAACTTACTTCATATAATATTATATATATATATATATTATAATAATATATATATATATAATATATATATATATAATATATATATATATATATATATATATATATATATAAATAATGTGTGTAGAAAAGAAGAGAGAGAGAGAGAGAGAGAGAGAGAGAGAGAGAGAGAGAGAGAGAGAGAACAAGAATACAAAAATAAAAGGTGGGAAAAGAATATTTATCAGTTGCAATTTTACTCTGAAATGTAATTTTGATTAATGACTAAATCCAAATAGGTTTCATTATTTGAGATCAAATATTGATGCTCCCAAACAGTTTGCATTTATAAAATCAAATTATTAAAATGAATCAAAATTGATTTTCTTCTTTCCCGTCGAAAATTTCCATCGGCTTCGGAACTCTGAATCGTACTGTTAAAATTGGCACGATTGCACCTTTAAATGGGATTAATTCTCTTGACTCTCTCTTTGCTACTTTTATCTTGAATAATGAATATTTTATGATTTATACTTTATTGTACCAAGTGGAGAATTTATTTATTTTATTTATTTATTTATTTTATTATTTATTTATTATTTATTATTTATTTATTAATTAATTTATTTATTTTAAAATATGAATAGAGATTTGTCTAGTGGAAATCATCATTCGATGTTATTTATATATTTTAAGTTCTGCTTTCCCAACTTTTTCACAATTAATTTTTTTTTTTTGCTGAGTTTTCATTCCAAAGTGTTCGAATTACGAACATAAAACAAATTTTGGGGAAATAAATGAAAAATCCTCATTTCTATTAATGTCTCTT
>SEYY01014741.1:0-12500 GCA_009176605.1 Armadillidium nasatum | reverse complement strand
ACATCACCACCGGCACAGGCAGAGCCCTATTCAAGGAGGGGGTGTCTTAATAATAAAAGGATAGCTTGAATTGCTAAATTAAGAACTTTGTTTTGCCTTTTTTTGAGTTAATAAAAAAGTCAAGTTAGATTGTTTCCTTGTAGTAAATATTCAGTAATTAGAATATTAATTAATTCAGAAATTAAAAAAAAAATATCAAGCATTACTTCTAAAGTTTTCTATAGACTTGTGGTATTTTTTTCTCAGAATATTAAAAAATCATTCTTTTTATAAATAAAATAATGAATTTTTAATAATTGGTTGCTGAAAACTAATTAATAGCTTAAATATAATGGTAGTTAATCAAAAAAATAAAAATAAATAGTAACATTAATTGTGACCTGTATTCTTGTGTTCTTAATAGCCGAATTTAAAATAATTTAATTACCCGTATGTTCTAACCATAGCTCAAGGTAGAATGTTGATAGATAGTTTAGTTGAGATTGGAAATACTTCTTTTTTTTTAACTTTTTCAAATCTGAAAATTACTTTTTTTTCCTAAAAAAAACCTACGTTGAATCTAACTTCTTATTACATGTTAGGTTGTCTGGTTCTAGAGGTAATAAAATTAGAATGATTCTTTCTCTTTGTCTAAAATCTCTCTGAATAGGTTCTAGATTTTCTTTTTAATTAAATGTAGGATGCGAGAAGCAGCACATTGAGTGAAATGGCAAACTTTCCTCTTGTCCTGCCTTAATCTCTATCCCACAATTAATTAAATTAGGTTAAGAACTACTAAAGAGGGGGCAGGGGGTGGGAAGACGACTACTACTAGTAAGTACAGTACATTTTTTGTCATAGAAAATATGCGTATTATAGGGGTAGATACAACAGAACTTTTAAGACTCGTTATAAAGGAATCAAATAATTAATTTCTGTTTCGTAATTACGTCATACTTTCAGATGAAGTTATTTATTTCCATTGGAAAAATTACTACGTTAACAGAATAAGATTTTCTGACTGCACAAACCACGGAATCGGAATGATATTCTCTGGTGTAACATTTTACGCTTCATTTTCTGAACTTTTTGCTAAGGCTCACAAATCAAAGCTTACCTCTGACCATTCTCTATGTATAAGGTATTTAAAAGGTATTAGAAATAAAAATTAGGAATTGGAAATAAGAAGTAATAAACTGCACAATATTAAGATTAAAGTTTTCAGAAACTGGCACTTCTGACTGCACCAAACCTTTACTAAACTGTGTTGAATCTCTCAATCAGTTGTTTCCTTTTGATGAAAATTGCGTTTATTCAGGCTGTACTAATAAATGAGAGAAGTTCTCAGACTTTGAATCACCTTCATAATGCGTATAATTAATCAACCTTCTTATCTTTGTAAAGATTTTGAATAAATACTTAATTGAAAGGCTTGGAGTAACCATATTTTTATCTCATAGTAAGAATAATAAAAATAAATGTATTTTATTACCTCATTTCTACTCTGGAACTGAAAGAGGAATCAGTCTGGCTTGATACTTACATTCATTAATTCTTTCCTTAAACTTTAAAATAATTTTTTATGACATTCTACCGGAGCGTTATTACATCTTCTTAAAATATAATAATATATAATATATATATATTATATATTATATATATATATATATTATATTATATAATATATAAATAATATTAATATATTATATATTTATATATATATATATAAAGAGAGAGAGAGAGAGGAAGAGGAGAGAGGAGAGAGAGAGAGAGAGACATGTTCCTCTCACTCGGAAGTTATAATTTAGGGGGGCATGACATCTAATTCATAAGACAGAAGAGTCTTACACTTCATATCATAAGAGAAAGAATTACAGAGTAGAAGGCGTCAGTAATTCCTTCATTACGGTCAATTAATTCAACGTGTTGCCTCGTCTTGCTTCGGATTATGGTGGATAGAAGCTAATTAAGAAGGGCTTCAAGAAGCGTGGGAGAAGTTGGAGGGAAGAGGGAGTGGGGGAGTGCTCTTCAAACTTCTTATTAATCGTTTATCATAATATTTATATTACAAAAGCAATACATAAAATTATACAATAATTTTATTAGCATTAAAGATTAATATATATATTATATATATATATATTATATATATTTTATATATATTATATATATATATATATATATATATATATATATATATATATATATATATATATATTATATAAATATTAAAATTTAAATTATCTAAAAAGTATACTTCTTTCCAAATTTTTCCACTTCTGAGGGAAAGACCATAACTCTTAATGAATTTTTAGATTTAAAAGAAATTTTGAACAAACATTTCCAGAATTTGAATAATATCTAAGCATGCGAAGGAACCTAAGTTGTCACCAGCTTTTTGCCACTAAAATATGATTGAAAATATAAATATTCTTTAGTAATATATAAACTCCTTAGCTTGAAATTTTCCAACAATAAATTAATTAATTTTTTAAATACGTAAACTTTATTTATTTAAAATAAAAAACGTTTATTTTATCTTTTACGAGTTAATAATAAATAATAATATTATTATATATATATATAATATATATATATATATATATATATATATATATATATATATATATATATATATATATATATATATATATTTATATTATATATAATTATTTATATATATATATATATATATATATATATATATATATATATATATATATATATATATATTATATATATATTATATATATTATATATATATATATAATTATATATATATTATATATATATATATATATATATATAATATATATATATATATATATAATATATATATATATATAATGCTTTGAAAATCTTGTTATGACAGAACGAATTCAAGGTATAATACACGAACCTTATAATCCACAAATTAGAGCCATTGAAAAATATGCCCTAAAAATAAGATATGTAAGACTTATTTTAGGCTGCATCTGTTCTGTGGTTTGAAAGACTCATTTTATCGTTCGTTAATTCCTTCATTTCTGAAAGTAAATTTTGTGAATTTTTCCCTGAAATTTCATTCATTGTAAAATGAAATGGGACGTAATACTTTACTTAAATAAATCCCTCATAAATCCTAAATAAATCCTAAATGAATCCTAAATAAATCCTTCTTGTCGCTTCTTCTTCTTTTCTACACAATCTGCTCTGTCTGAGACGTTCTAAATGCATTTAATACTAAAGTTTAATGGAAAGGAATTAGAAAGTGTCTAACATGTATTTTGGGACGTCATTTTATTATTACAATTATAATAGTTATTTTAAAGAAATTTATTTTAAAAAATTACGTTTTTCTTTCGTTCATTAAGAAACACAGATAGAGAGAGAGGAAAAAAGAGAGAGAGAGAGAGAGAGAGAGAGAGAGAGAGAGAGAGAGAGAGAGAGAGTTGGAAAGAGAAAGAGGAATAGAGAGATAGGAGTGGAGGAGAGAGAGAGAGAGAGAATGAGAGAGCTGGAAAGAGAAAGAGGAGGAGAGAGATAGAAAGAATGGAAGAGAGAGAAAGAGAAAAATAATAATTATCATACATAAATAAAATAAATAAAAGGAATGCTAAAATATTTTTATAAATAAAAATTCCGTAATTAAAAAATAAAATGAACCCATTTTTATAAAAGTTTTAATTATCCTATGTTTATGTTATTTTATTATTATTAATTATTTATTAATAAAATTTTATGATGAAATTTTAAAAAATAAATTTAAGGTTTTGAGGCTATAATTAATTTGGGTCGGTTGAAGAAGAAAAGATTTCCCCCGCCATACAATTTTAATTTTAATTTTTTGCGAAAAAACTTACACATACACACGGGTGATTTACACACACACACACACACATACACACACACACACACACACACGGGTGATTATAACGCACACATCGGAAATTCAGTCTTATGTAAAATTTATTTAAGTTATATTTTTGTATGTTTGTATTTGTGGCTTATAAAACTTATGTATTGAATATGCATGTATAAATTATATTTTTAGTAAAGGTTTATTCACTAAAATGTATTCATACATTTTTTGCAGAAGTTTTATAATGTCGAATGAAGTCATTCACCTCATTCAGAATTTTTCACTTTCAGGATTTATGTTTTGAAGTGAAAGTGTGTGTGATTGTTTTCGTACTGAGGATGTAGCCGACATCCTCATCCTCATTTTGAAATATTCGCAAAATTTACAGATTTTCGTCAACATCTGCAAAAATGTGTAAAAAAAAAAATCAACATATGAGCATAGAAAATGCAAAGTATTACGTCTATATTCTAATCAGCATCTATATTGTAATCAACATTCTCATTCTCATCCGAAATCCCATCCACATCCGCATCCGAATTTTCATCATCATTTTCTCCTGTCGAAAACAAAACATCTTCCATTCTGATTATTTTCACTCATTTTTTATTCTACATTTTACAACCGTACATTCATATTCACAAACAGATTTAATTCATTTACAGAACCAAATAAATGTATAATTTTTTTTTTTTTTTTTTTTTTTTTTTTTTTTTTTTTTTAAATTCATTAAAATATTATTACAATTTCAGAACCCATAATAATAATTATTTTCGATTTGCTCCTTACCACTCCATCTATTAATAGGTATAGAGATGGACAAATATTAAAGTTCAAAATAATTACAAGCGCAATAATAACACGGTAATAAAATCTAATTTATTTGAAGTAGAAAAAATTTTGTAAAAATTTTTTATTGCTTTTCAAATATTGAATTTTTGGATGATAAAAGAGGAGCAAATGTCACAAGAGTGATTACTGTCATTTTGCCAAGATATAAAACACAAGTTTATAGCCGTTGTTTCCAGAAATATAATATATAATATATATATATATATATATATATATATATATATATTATATTATTTATTTTTTTTTTTATTTTTTTTTTTTTTTTTTTTTTTTCTTATATTAAATATATTATATATAATAAATATATATATATATTATTATATATATATTATATATATTATTATATATATAATATATATATATTTATATATATATATATATAATATATTAATAAAAATAGGTGCATTATTATTCCAACAGATTATCTTATATATATATATATTAATAATAATATATATATATATTATATATATATTTATATATATATATATATATATTATATATATATATATATATATATTATATATATATATATATATGTATATATGTGTGGGTGGCGTGTTTATGGAAAAAAATGTTTAAAAAAAAATGTAGCATCTTATCAGTAGGAAAAAGAAATGATATTCAAAATAATCTTTAAAAAAAAAAAAAAAAAAATTTAAACAAAACTTTTATATAATTTATGACGAACAAAAACAAATTGATTGTCAAATAATCTTTTTTTTTTTTTTGAAAAAAAAAAAAAAAGTATTAAACAAAACTTTTATATAATTTATGACGAACAAAAACAAACTCCATTAGATTTATTTTTTATTTATTTTTTTTTTGTTGTTGTTGCTAAAAACCCCTTCCCTAATAAACTATTAATATTTAAATGTCTTTAAAAAGGTTTGCGAATTTGCGTTGCATAATACATAATCTCTTCCTTTGATGGGAAATATAATCAATTTTTTTTCCACGTCTTTTATTCCTTAAACCATTTTTTCACTCAATTAATAATTAATCAAAATTTAACTAAAAATAAAAATAAAAATAAAAATAAAATTAAGACAAAGTTCCCAACAAGTTGGGATAATGCAATACCCCCTCGATTTAGGGTTATTTTAAAATAATTCTCCGTTTTTTTAAAATCATTTTTAAAATCTTTTCTCATTTTCAATGTAATATTAAATTACTCTCCCTCTTTTGGGGAGATTGAGGGTTTGGAGACGATGAAAATTTAAAGGGTTAAATTTTTGGAAAAAGAACACAGTAATGGAGAGGAAGAAGATAGAAAATAGAGAATATCATACTAATAATGGCAAAGTAATAATACAGTAATATAGAAACTCGATGTTATAAAAATCTGGATAACGGTACTTTTTGACGTAAACATCATTTCAACAATTTCAGTCAGTGATTCGTCAACTGAATTAAATCCAACAACTTTTATCTGTGGAGAGTGATTTGAATGACATTACTAAGATGATCATTTATTTGAATTTGAGAAGTAACAGTCTTCATCATAATTGAAGGTAATCATATTTGCTATTAGATTTCATTAACTGATGGTCGGAGACAATTTTATGCCAGTTCATAATCCTATAGAGATGAATGGATGTCCGATTTAAAAACATCAAGAAAAGCTTTTAAAAAATTAATTTATTATCGTTTGTTTTTTATTACAAAGATTTATAATAAATTATTTCATAAACGATAAAGGTTTAAAGGGAAAATATATAATAATTTAGTGTTAGTCTTAGTAAGTTTTCCCACATTATTATTGTTGTACTATAAATATTTAGAATCTAATATAAGAATGGAAAGCTTCTTTAAAAATTTACAGATATCAAAACCCTTTAAAGAAACATATAAGAATAAAATTTGAAGGAAGTACATCCACTATAACAATATCTTTTTAGTGTACATCCACGAATTGCTCACGTGTGTTGTATTAACTTGTACACGAAATCGCATACACGAGGTCACGAAATACATCCGAAATAACTAATGCCTGTGTCAAGAGATAATGCAAGCGAAAATCTCTTACATTAGAAATAAAAAAAAAACGAATCGATTCTTATAATTCAGAAAATGAAATAGGATTCACCAAGAAAGGTCGGTCACTCGCTTTCGTAACCCCAGTGAATGAACACATGCTTCCGATCTTCTTCTTCTTCTTCTTCTTCTTCTTCTTCTTCTTCATTGAGCTATTATCACTTTATTTTCCATTAATAGTTCTAGATATTATTTATTTCGTTTTCCCTTTCAAATTCCATCACAGTTTCTTTCCACTTTTGCCCATCGTAATTCATTCCTATTCTCAGTTCTATTCAGATTCATCCTGCACGTGATCATGACGTTATTCTTAGGTTCCATTTCAATTTAAAAATGCGTTTCACCTTTTCATTGTCATTTTCATATATTATATATAGATATATATATATATATATATATATATATATATAATATATATATATATATATATATATATATAATATATATATATATATATATATTATATAATATATATAATGTGTGTAATTTTAGAATAGCTTGGTCAAATGGTAATGTCCCATGAACAAAGATCCCAAAATGTACAGTTCTAAAGAACATCGAATCGAAATCCTTATTAACCCCAGAATTGTAAGTGTAAAATGGCAGTTAAAATATCGCAGGTATATATCGAGGGATTGTATGTTTTTCAATGTATATATATAACAATATGGATGTGAAACACAAGCACGTACACATAAGGAGGGAACATTACCACAGCTATGTAGTACCGCGTATGTAATGTACGATGCATCATTAATATGTCGTACCTAATTATAGAATGCAACAATGCTGTCTAACATATCGTCCTCCACTTCAGGCGAGCAGATGTGTCCCGCTACACCATTGAAACTGATTCGGCTTCGAAAGGTGCTGCACTTTTTAAGATGCTGGTGAATCGCAGCAAGCATTCCCTTCGACAAACTTTATTGAGTCTGATATGCTTCAGCACGTAGCCGATGAACCAAATTAAAATACCAATTCTCGTGCTCATACACAAAATGCGTATCAGCCATCTCCTTCGATATGTACTCCATACTACGAGATCGTATATTAGAGAGAGGTAAACTCATAGGTAGTTTAAGCTTTAATTGATAGTTTCGGGAATCAATTTCTCAAGACACATTGCGAAGGATTTATTCTGTTGTTTTTTCACGTCTAAAACCAATGATGCACCCTACAACTCGAAATGCAATAGTACTGATTATATTACACAGATGAACGCAATCGTCTGTCACACCACATGTTGTCGAGTAGTTTTATATTATATATATATATATATATAATATAATATATATATATATATATATATAATATATATATATATATATATTATAATATATATATATATATATATTTTAATAAGTTAATTCATATTATAGGTTAACTTCCAATTTACACTTGTAATGTGTTGCATTCCTCTTCCGGAGTGAAGCGAATTTCGAACTCACTGTAACTTTTTGAACTTTGCATTGTAGAACACTTGTTTATAGAGACTTTTGATAGTTGTGATATATATATATATATATATAATATATATATATATATATATATATATATATATATATATATATATATATATATATATTATATTATATATTATATTTATTTTTTGTTATTCAGTAAAGTCTTCGAAATTATTTATATTCTTATAGTTGTCTCCTCCGTCAGCTGCAAAAAAGAAACAAAAAGAAGTCATAAAATTTCAGTTGTTGGAGTACTCTTTTGTGTTTTAAGACTTTCCGGAAAAAAATATCAGAAGCTATTTAAGGAAGGCCATAAGTGTTCTGTCCCCTCCACAGGTACAGCTGAATAATGGAGGTCTTCAGGTACTTCCAATTAGGTAATGGTGTCGAAACGGTAAGGTAAATGACCAATTATGACCGGGTAAAAGAATGACCAGACGTAAATGTCCCGCGGTAATGTATTTCCCAAATCCCAAGGAGGAGGAGAAATTACGTGATGTAGAATCTCATTGCTCTCAAGGAATGAGAAAAATAAGCTTTATGCAGCAACGAAACTTCTCTTAAAATGTGTCTCAGACTCCATTCGACTTCAATTTACGAGTTGTGTAACTCAATTTACAAAATATTTTATATTACATCCCCCAACATTAAAAAATATTTTTCCTCTCTTTATATTATCTAAATCAATGAACTTGTATCATTGACGTAATCATGTTTAATATGAACTACCTATAAAATCGACTTATGACATCAGCATTAGACTATTACATACCATTATCGAGAATCATAGGAACGTCCACTGTCCTTATACAACTTTATCCTTCTATCAGTTGATGGGAAATTAATGGTGAATGAAATTTTATAATAGAAATAACTTCCAGTATAATAAAATAATTCTACAAATAATAATAATTAAGATCAATAAATGTTTTATATTTCTGGGAATAATTCGATTTTGTAATACTGAACTGGTATTCAATATAAGTTTAAATATTTTTTTCTATTTTAAATAGAAATATTTAAATATTTTCATCTCTATTTCAAAAGATAATTAGATCCTTTACACATATATTCATTCTGTGACGTAGTGTGGAAAGAGAGTCACGAAATCACTCCTCTCCTCCTCAAAGTTGAAGGAATGCGACCATATTATTCAGAAAAGCAGAATCCATTGTTTAAGCAACATAGTGCAGAGGGCGTAGCGTCCATCCGAAGGTTAGAGAGAAATTGAGGAGAATTAATAGCAGTATAGGAGAGCTGATGAGACAAAAATTCATAGAATCCACCATTTCTTGAAAAACAGCGCCAGTGAAAGTGATATATGCTCCTCATTTAAGAACAAACAATTATTATTATATATATATATATTATATATATATATATATATATATATTATTTATATTATTATATATATATATAATTACTATCCGGTCCACCTCTAATATATATATATAATGATTAAAGACCAAGAAAATAAAACAACATTAAAACAGAGACAAGTCTTTCGGAAGAACATTCCGTCTTCTCTCTTTCATGAAAGTATTACGAGGCCTGAAAGACGGAAGGCGGAGTGTTCTTCCGAAAGACTTGTCTCTGTTTTAATGTTGCTTCATTTTTTTGGGTTTTATTCATTTAAGCTTTTATACACGGCTATATGTTATGTATATATATATATATATATATATATATATATATATATATATATATATATATATATATATATATATATATTATATAATATATATAATATATATTAATAAAAACATTTTAATCGTAAACTTAACAGCCTAGTATTATTTAACCTTATATAAATTAATAACTATTATTCATTTTCATTTGTGCGACAGAAAATAATCCCAACACAACAGAGACTAAGAATATTAGAGGAAAAATTTGAGTAACTGGCAAAATCGAGCAACAGTCAGTGGAAATATAAAATAAATATTCACTGGTATCATAAGATTAATAGCATCTAAATGATACATTTCAGTTAAATTCAGTTAGACATACTGTAGTGTTAAAAAAAATTTTTTTTTTTTTTTCGCTACCACTGACAGATTTTTTTATTTTTTTATTTTTTTTTATTTTTTAACTTTTTTAAACATTATGAATCATTTTCTATGCTTTCTCTCTCTTTCAAATTTCAGAGACACAAAAGTAGCCAGTGAAAAATGTTGAGAAGTAATCACAAATAATATTTCACGAATTAATTTTTTTTAAAACTATATATATAAAATTATATTTGTTTCATTAACACAGGGTGGGTCAAAGAAGACTGATAAGATGTAAATGACCTAGATAGATGGTTTTGGAAGCTAAAGTTTATTACTATTATTTAAACTGTTTTGTTAAATATTCTTCATTAATATTTTAAAGTTAATAAAAATTGAACCTCTTCAGTGCCTCCGGTTCTTGAATTCTTTGGGCAGAATTTCCTATGATTGAACGCTAAGATCCTAGAGTCAAGCTTCTTATATTTGCACGAATGAATATTATACTTTAAATTCTCTATTATTGCTTATTTATTCACGTATATTATTTTCTTCAGTTAATCCCACAAGAATTCATAAGTCATGAAATCAAATTCGAGGGAAATCTTGGCATTACTTAAAATTCTGTCTGGTTTGCTCTTCTCGCTAGATATATATATAATATATAATATATATATATATATATATATTATATATATATATATATATATATATATATATTATATATATTTATACTTTTTAAATTTATGCAAAAAGTCAAAAAAAAAAAGAGAAGAAAAATGAAAAAGAAAGGAAGGAAATTTTTTTACTAAAGTTATTTACTTACTGCCAACCGGAGTTATGGTTTGAAGAATTTCGACTTTTTCAAGTTTTCGGTTTTGGAAAGATTTGAAAGCCATGAAAAATGACCAAAGTTGAAGGAATAGGATCACAATTTTAGCCTAAAGAAGGACTTTTTCATTTTTACCTCAGATTGAAGGAGTTCACACTTCCTTAATGGAAGGAAAAGTTGGTAAAAATAATTAGAGATCAAACAGTTTGCCAATGTAGGGTGAATGAAATCTAAGAAACCCAAATTTTGAGAATAACAGTTTAAATATGGTTATTCTCTTACACTTTTTTTTGGTATTAAGACTAAAGTATGAAGAAATAACATCGTTAGAATTGCAATACTTTGTATAAATGAGTTAGAAAACAGGTTAAGAAATTTGCATGATATACGTATGATTTTTTTTAAATGAACAATTGATATTGCATGATTAATATTTAGAGGGTGTGTCTAGAACTTGAAGAAAATGTTAAATCTTGAAGGCAGCTTTTCCTATGACAATCATCGCAATGAAATTTAAAAGAAATGCTTCCGTAATTCTTATCAGTTTTGCGACAGTAACTTACATAGAAAGAAGACTTGGAGGTGTAAAGTTTAATTAAAGATGTGATTGTGGTCGAAAAAAAGTAGCTTCTTAATAAGACGAAGGACTGAAAGTTAATATATTATTATGGCTAATTTGTTTATTTTTCCCCAAGACGATCACGGATGCAAGCAGAAATAATCATTTGCAACAAGAGTTGATATATATAATATATATATATATATATATATATATATATATATATTATATATATATTATACTATATATATATATATATATACTATATTATATAATATATATATATATCTAATATTATTATATATCTTCTGGTAGGCAAAGGCCAGAGGCCTACCAATTACCAGCAGAGTTGGGAAAACACCGGAAATCTAGTCGTTAATGGGCGACATGTCCCGATAAACAGCGTTTAAAAGTATACAAGTCAATGAAAGTTCGGAAAACAGATAAAGAGAGTGTGTTCCAGACTTTACCAGTAGAGTACATGAAAGATTGAGCATAGCGGTTAAGTTTGCGGTAGGAGAGTTGGACAGAGAAAAAATGAGAATGTGTAAATAGGTGTATCGCACGAGCCCTTCTCAATGGAGGAGGTATGCGACGTGGGAAATTAGAAGAGCAGTGTCCGTTGTAATAGCGATAGTAAAGAGTAAGTGACACAACAATTCAACGGCCAGAAAGAGATTAGAGAGAGTTAGCAAGAGCAAAAGAGTTTATTAGACGAAAAGCCCTAACTTTTCGAGAAGAGTGAATGGGAACCTCCCCATGTGTGAGGCTACCCAGGGGAAGCACTTATTAAAGAACAATAACTAGTGGCTTAAAAAAATCTCGAGAGCTTTAGAAATCCAACCTCTTTGAGAAAGAAAATAATGATTCTTAAGAAAGACCTAGAAAAAAAGAAACACCAAATATATATATATATATATATATAATATATATATATATATATATA
>SEYY01014740.1:0-15992 GCA_009176605.1 Armadillidium nasatum | reverse complement strand
AGAGCTGCAGCCGAAGGAATGAAGCGATGATAAAAGGTTATCATGCCAAGAAATTGTCGAAGTTGATGATGTGTTTCAGGAAGAAGGAACTGGCGAATGGCAGAAACTTTATCCTGAAGGGGAAGAACTCCTGAAGGTGAAATAGTGTGCCCCAAGAAGGTGAGTGACGGAACACCCAAGACACACTTGTCAGGGTTCACTCTGATGCCAAATTCCTGCAGCCTGGTAAAAACAGCCTGCAGGTGAGACTTGTGGAGCTCAGGAGAGGAGCTGGCAATGAGGAGGTCGTCGAGGTATGCCCAGCAGAAAGGAAGACCGCGGAGCACAGAGTCCATAAAGCGCTGGAAGGTCTGTGCCGCGTTCCTGAGGCCGTAGGGCATGCGGGTATACTCAAACAACCCGAAGGGAGTAGTGATGGCTGTTTTAGGAATATCCTCCGGGGCCACAGGGATCTGGTGGTAAGCGCCAACCAAATCCACTTTGGAGAATATGTTACAGCCGTGCAGATGGGAGGTGAAATCCTGAATGTGTGGCCGAGAGTATCTGTCAAGGCACAGTCGCAGCATTCCAGGGCACGGGTAGTCCCCACAAGGCATCCAGTCACCCGGAGTAGCCTTGGGAACCAAATGAAGAGGAGAGGACCATGCTGATTTCGAAGGGCGAATAATGCCGAGTTCAAGCATGTGCTCAAACTCAGCACGAGCAACCTTAAGCCTCTCAGGAGCGAGTCTTGCGAGGACGAGCGAAAACAAGGGAGCCTGAGGTCTCAATGTGGTGCTCCACATTGTGCTTGACCGGGGCTTCTGAAGAACAAGGCTTAAGGAGTGAAGGAAAATCCTGAGAAAGCATGGTAGAAAACTCAGAAGAGGTAGAAGGTGAAGAAGGTACACCGAAGAAATGCTGAAGTGCTGAGTGGAAAATAAACATCCCTGAGCAGAAAGGGAAGTGCAGTTGTCAATCAAGCGCTTGTGACGCAGATCAACAACTAACCCGAAGTGGGACAGGAAATCTGCCCCTAGAATGGGTTGGGAGACCTCAGCAATGGTGAAAATCCAACGGAAAGACCGTCGGAGGCCTAAATCCAAGGTTAAACTTTTTTCACCATGCGTCGCAATGGCAGAGCCATTGGCTGCAAACAAAGAAGGACCAAGGAAAGAGGTGGAAGAAGAAGTAGAAGTGTAAGCCTTCGGCAGGAGAGAAAGTTCGGCTCCTGTATCGACAAGATAATTGAGACCTGATAAAGGGTCAAAAATCCGAAGAAGGCGTTGCTGTGAAGGGTGGGAAGCAGGGCCAGTGTCAGCTACAGCTATCACTGACTGGCCGGAAGGTTTCCCTGGTAAGTGCAAGGCTTATTGCACTTAAGAGCACGATCCCCAAATGTGCTATGATAATAGCACAAAGGAGAGTCCCTTCTGCGAGAAGGAGAGGGGGCACGACCGTGAGGAGTACCTGAACGAGCAGAAGGGGTAGAAGAGCGAGAGCGGTTAGAAGTGGTAATAGAGATAATGAGAGAGTTTAAAGAGGCCTGAAGTGAATCCACTTTGGACTCTAAACAAGCCACACGAGTGTGTAGGTCATGTGTCAGACCTGAAGAAGGAAGTGTAGAAGCAGAAGCGAAAGTAGAAGGTGTGAAAGTAGGTGCAAGAGGTAGAGAGGAAGTAGAAGGTGCAAAAGAAGAAGTCGCAGCAGAAATAGGAACCTGGGAAGGATGGAAGGTGCGGAAGATCCTATCTGCGATGGAAGCAACCTCCTGAAGGGGTGTAGAAGGGGAAGTAACCGCCAGTATCCCCTGGGCATCTGCCGGCAACTTCTTTAGGAAAAGCTCTCTGATGAGAAGGGTCTCTGATTCGGACGGCGGAGACCCTAATTGGTTTAGCAAATGTGTCATCAGCTGGCTTGGGGTGCGGACCCCAAGTCCCTCACAACTCAAAAGCTGTCCAATTCTCTCCTCCCTGGAAGTTTCCACCCTATTCAGTAGCTCTGTCCTGAAAGCTATGAAAGGATCAGGAGACACTCGGACGCTAGGGAGAACATCCTTAACCACACGAAGTACCTCTGGAGGCAGAAGGGAAACAAGAGCCCGAAACTTCATGTCAGAGGAATAAGAGGAAGGAAAAATTGCGTCGAGTTGGAGAAGCCAAAGCTCTATATCCCCAGGGATGTAGTGAGGAAAGAAAGGTGCAGGCTGGGATGCAATAGGCGGGGAAGTGACTTCTTGTGACATGATAATATATTATATATATAATATATATATATATATATATATATATATATATATATATATATATATATATATATATATATATATATATATATATATATATATATATATATATATATATATATATATATATATATATATATATATATATATATATATATATATATATATATATATATATATATATATATATATATATATATATATATATATATATATATATATATATATATATATATATATATATATATATATATATATATATATATATATAATAATGATGGTACGTAAAAAATAGCAAAAAAAAAAAAATATTTGAATATATATATATATAATAAAATATGTATATGATAGTAAAAAAAAAAAATTAAAAATAATAAAGTAAATTAATTAATAAAAATTTAGAAGTAGGTCCACTAGTAGGGTTGAAAACTTGCGTGTTCCGGTTTCCCGCTGGGCAAGCCAAATCTTCACTCCAGGAGTCATCAATCTGTGGTTGCTAATCTGAGGACCACTTGTTTGAGGATGAATAAACGAAGGCTTGGGGTATTCTCTTTAATACAAAAATAAAGATGACTTGGTTCTACACAGTAGGAACAACAATAAAAACCCTAGCTAGTGGGGTTGCCAAATTGACTGGTGCCAGAAAGAAAAAGTAATACAGCTGAGGATGGTACTGCTGTACAATAATCCACAGAAGCTTTGCTGGTAAGGACTGCAACGAAGGGCACTGTAAATCAAACAACTGCAGGTTGTGGCTGGTATCTACAATGTAGAAATAACGTACGATGACACTAGCAGATGAATAAATTCTATAAAAAATGAAGAAGCACCGTAAACAAAGCGGTTGAAGCCTACTTCAAAAAGCCTAATAAAGCGATAGTGCTTTCTACTTCGAGCGTTACAGAGTTCCCTACGAAAAACCACAGTATAGAAATATAAAGTAGAGTGCGGGAAGCTCTGCGGCTACAACAGATTCCCAATTCTGCAATAGTAATGCAAAAAAGAAAGTAAGTTTTAAGTTATATTAATAAAAAAATAAATGAATAAATGTCGCCTGCGCACTTACATCGAAAATCCAACTCACCATAAATCCTGAGGAAGACGTATATATATGAACAGATGAAAGTTTTAAAGAAATTTGGTCCTTCACCCAGAGTTACGATGTGGTTGAGCGTAACTTCAGCGCATAGGCAACAGTAGATGTTTGGGGCCTCATGAATCACAGCGACCTCGCTCGTCATCCTTCTCCCGAAAAATAGAAACTGTTTCCTAAAATGAAACCTGGGAAGAGCAGTTAGACGAGAACAAATAATAAATAAATAGATATATAGGCCCTTATTTAAATGATGATATAGGTGTAAATCTTGAATAAAATACTCGTTACCACAAAGTAAGTAAGCACACCTCAAATTACGATTACAATATGATTTACACTTAATATACACCATGCACAAATTGAATACCATGTACGTTTTAAATAGACACAGTTCGTACACCAGTCAACCTTTGCTATTTTAAGCAAATAAACCTTGATAGGACTAGTGATTTATTTAATAGTAGTTTTAATAAAAATTGCTCTAACGAGTCAATCTTTCCTTTATTGTTAAGGATTTTATAACCTCTTATATGTTACAGCGAATGCGCAAGCTTAAACAAAGTCTTGTCGCTACAAAGACAAACGAAAAGAGAATAACGTTATCACAATGACCAACGAAAAAGAATAACGTTATCGCAATGTTTTGTTTTCGATACAAAGACAAACGAAAAAGAGTAATGTTAAGACTTAGCAATCTTTGAATTCGACTCAGTGCTGATTAAAATGAGACATATTGTTACAAATATATATATATATATATATATATATATATATATATATATATATATATATATATATATATATATATATATATATATATATATATATATATATATATATATATATTATATATAAAAAAAAGGAAGATACTTTAAAAATAATTGGATGGTTCCCTTCAACATAATAAAATTTTTGAAAAGAATTCGTAAAGAGAGAGAGAGAGAGAGAGAGAGAGAGAGAGAGAGAAGTAACTGGTTTTTTTTACTTTTTACCCATTTTAATTTTACTATCTTGTAATCACGGTTTTGAGTCCATCTTTCAATGACGAATTGAAGACAATTGTGATTCGGTGCTCAAAGTTTGACGTTTGATGAATTTATTACTATTGAACGTTCACTGAATGATAAAATCTCCTCAGTTTAGGATTAAAAAACACGATTTTATTTAGTTATATAATTTTTTTTTTTTTTTTTGACCGTCACAGCGGAACAACAAAAAAGTAATAATAAAAAAAAGTATATATATATATATATATATATATATATATATATATATATATATATATATATATATATATATATATATATATATATATATATATATATATATATATATATATATATATATATATATATATATATATTTATATTATATAAGAAGGCTTACGGTTCTGATGGTATCCCTCTTGCGGTTTTCAAAACTTGTGCTTCCAAGCTTGCACCTTGTATTGGTAAACTATTTCGTCTATGTCTTTTTACTTCAACCTTCCCTTCTTCTTGCCAGAAACGTGCGCTCATTCAGCCTGTGCCTAAGAAGGGGGACCCCTCTCAACTCTCTAACTAGCGTTCAATTTATATTCAATTTATATTGTCCATGTAAACTATTAATAATAATATATATAAACTTTTAATGTATTTGTTTATTTGACCCTCACTTGCGTTGAGATTTCATTGAAGAGTCCAAAGTTGCCGGAGCATTGCAATTGGCCCGTTAGCAATACATCTAGGATTTTCATCCCTTTTCTTCAAGCTGTAACTTTTATAAATTATTTTTAAACTTATTTCATTTTACATTTTCTAATTTTTTTTCCAGCTGACTTTTAAAAATTACTTTTAATCTATCTCATATTATATTTCCTATATTACTTTTCAAGCGATGACAATTATAAAATTTAGCTAACTTATTCACATTACATTTTTTATATTTCTTTCAAGCTATAACTTTAAAAAAAAATTATTTCACCTTTGTTATTAAATTATTTTGTAACATAAAATCTTAAGTAATTTTTATTTTCAGCTCAAAACTTTGTTTTAATTTTCAAAATTTTTTAAAAAATGACTTGAAAAAAATTACTTTGAATAAAAAAATAAATGAAAATATTTTTTTTTTGTTAAAATGTTTTATTTCTTATAAATTTTAAAAACCTACTTAAAAAAACTTGTAAAAATATTTTATTTATTAAAGTTTATCTTTATTTTATATACTAAAGCATTGAATCATGTAAAGCGTATAAGGACTAATTCATCCCCATATACACGCTCATCTATATAGGTACATCTATCTATGCACATCCATGCACACATGAAAATACACAAACAAACATAAGTTCACTTAAAGATACTTACGCATGAATTCATAGGTAGACTCATATATACACATACACATCCATACATGAGCATGCAAATATAAACATACATACCTACGTAAGTAAAGATATTCACACTCAAGCACATAAAAACAAGAACCCCTCATGCATAGGCATGCACAAACATACACACGCGCACGCACACCTTTCTTAATACTTAAACATTATGATGTTCCCTCTTTCTCTATTTATAAATTCATTCCGCTTTCTGGTAAAGTCACGTCTTTGAAATTATTTGAAGAACTATTATCCTCTGAACAATACCTTCACCAGAATAATTTCTAATTTTTAAATCACTCCTCAATCTTTCTCCTTTTGAACTTACCAACCTTTTACTTACAATCAAACCATTTTTATTCGTACTATCTCAAATTTCATTATCTCATGCCCCTTTTTCAAAGATAGTGTAAGGTCTTTCCGATAGTTAACTATCCTCTTTATTATTCTCAAGCATCACGTATTTTTCTTTTGTCTGAACGACTTGCGAGGCAGAAAGAAGAGGAATCAGTTGTATAAGCCGTGCGTTTGCACCATGATTGTGCCAAATCAATCTTCTTACACACAAGTCTACGTACACTAACGTATTTCCTACAAGTTTGCACGGTAAACCCTGTGACGTCATTCAACAACCATCAACCATCTTTGCTCTTTTCCTCTTTTTTACCAAGTTTATTTCCGCTGCCTTCTTGAATTTTGAGCACGTGGTTTTTCATCTCCATCCTGATTTTTATCTCCGATTCCTCAACTCAATCTCGAAATCTAAAACACATACCTTCTTCACAGCAGCCATCTTGTTCTTCATTCTTGACATCGTCATCACTTGACATCGTATTTATCAATATGTTTCATTGTCTAAATCTTCGACAAATTTTGACATCATAGTTAATATCACATGAACTATTATCATATATTTGTAACTTAATTAAAAGTTTTTTATTTCTCAAACAAGGCAAACCTGTATACATACCCTATGAGAAATTTCGAAACAGGGTATGACATGAACGTATAATCAAATACAAAATAGTTATACTCCGTGTATATCTTTAAAATCTTCATTACATTTGTACCTCAAAGTATTTTGAAACTGGATTTTACTTGTGTTGTCATTTTATGACTGCATATTCTTCATACTTTACGATATTATACATAAAATTACGCTTTCACATTACATATTATCAAAAATACATAATATTTTTATTACAAAATAAACATACCTTATAGTACGTGTGACTGAATTTCATGATTAAACATCTCTCTATGACATCATCACACCTCACTGACACAGATTTTTATTATTCCTTTACTCTACTTCAAACAATTACACACCTTTAATACACTTTATTCACGTGTTCTCAGTATCTGATATTCCATGAATGATACGCCATGTTAGATATTCATGAAGTCATACCTTTCTCTGAACCAATACATCGTTTTATTTTTAAGTCATAATCTGAATTTCAAAAAGCGGAAATGTTCATTTTCTTAACCAAGTGACATAATTTTTAATAAGCAAACATTTCCCTAACTTTATCTCTAAATTCTTTTACGAAGTTTTTTCTTTACTTTTTCTCTTTTAAAATTAATTTTTTTATTTTGCAACAAACTTATTTTATGTATAATACAATAAATAACGTCACAGAATGACTACATCTTCCTTCCATTTAATATATTATGTAAAACTTATTCTCCATGTCGTATAATAATCATGTGTTCATTGTTCATAGTATCTGAGTCTTATTTTCACGTATGTGACATCATAGAATGACGTCATATGTCATTCATTTATTATATTATTTTTATATTTACAAGACTTCATATTACTATGAACATTACTCTTATGAGTTTCATTATAAAATACTGTTAACAGGATTGATATAGCATGACCAAACAAGTCATCTCCAACATTCCAGGGTATGCAACACCTATTCAGTAATTTCTAATGACTTCCCTCTCCATCCAGGTTTTAAATTCATGTTATTTGAACAAGGGTATGAGAATACTTGTCACCTCATCAGTTTCATTACATATTATCTATCTAATATCTACACTTGCCAGTCTAAACAAGGTAATACTTATATCCTTCACATGGTGTTACTATTGTACTATTTTATCATTTGTTCAATAGTCATTTCACAACTATCATTGAATAAAAATTGCATCAATATCATGACGTATAAATTGTAACATATTTCCCTGTCACTTTTTCGTTTCCCTGGGCCATGAAATCTTCAACTTATAACAATTCTTGATATTTTTCTGATGACTCACTTCACTTTGTACATTTATTCACTTTTATATTTTATAAACTTGATTTCATGCTTTAAATGCATGATATGTGCAATCGAGCCCTCAACAACTGTTGATATGTAACTAATTGTATGGATAACTAAAAAGTAAAAATGAAATGAAGGACGAGACCCAATGGAAAAGATATTAGATATTAGTTACTAATATAATATTCTGTCAAAAGTCTTTTAAATATCATACCCTATAAGACAAGGCTTCCTATAATCCCCAAGATCATAAATAAAAAGTAAAAATGAAATGAAGGACGAGACTCAATGGAAAAGATATTCGATATTAGTTATTCTGAAAAAAGTCCTTTAATTAAATATCATACCCTACAAGACAAGGCTTCCTATAATCCCCAAGATCATAAATATAAAGGAATATCACCAATTGAAATCGTACTTCGAAAGTCATCCTCACGAAATGAAAAGAATGAGATTCATGATTATTCAAGTTAATAATAATAATAGAAAAAATAGAAGGAAGAACTATAGGGCTATAATTAGAAAGCTTAGAACTTCTTCCAATATTTGGAATCAGTCGAGCATACGAGTATGCTTTATTCCTACAATGAAGAGAGATCCTGCTTTAATGGGCAAAATATAGTTTAACAATATCCAGTGCTTGTTCAGAAGCACACTATCACAAAATACTGGAAGGAATGCAGTTGGTTCACTTGCCTTTACAATATTTACAAACTTAGGGTCTCTTGCACCCAATAAAATAAACATAAGAGAAACATTAGAGGAGAAAGATTGCAGGTGTCGGTCAGGGATAAATTAAATAAACAGATGTGGTTTCTGAACCGTCAGGGAAATTAAGAAGGGTTAACACTAATTTGCCGAAGTATTAGAGGTATTTTTGTCAGTAGGATAAACAAGGAGTTCAGCGCACTTCTATTAAATGAAAATATGTTCGGTCTGTAGAATTCCTGCAACGAGTCATAGCAGTATAAAAATTAGCAAGAGTTAAAAGAGAACGAAAGTATTTTCATACCCGACACGCAATCTCTTAGCTTTAGTTACAAGGAAAAAAAATGCTGTCAAACAGTTGGAATGATATTGCCCATATCTAACTTTTAGGCGTATACTGAAACAGCATGAGAGTTAAAACTAAAGGCATCCCAAGGACAATTAGCTTAAAAGCTATGCAAAGCTCCTCAATTATCCAGATTAAAATCCCAAAATATACGCTTAAGGCATGGCGGAATTACTGGAGAGAGATCATTGGGATTAAGAGCTATATACTTGTTACTAATAGGAACAAAGATGGAGTATTTTTAGCGAGAAATATGATTAAAGCAAAACTGAAATTGTTTAAGAACTGATTATAACAATCAATAATGTGTTAATTGCTAAATGATGGGAAATTTTAAGAATGCAGAATAATTCAACCTCCTCCCCAAGTCAGTTTGTATGAGTGTTGTGTATAGTGACATTCCCTAAATTAAAGATTGCTGAATAAGTCTCATGATTTGAAGTATAGTAAGATATTTTTAAAAAAGGGATGATAAATTTGTTCCATAAGAAGAGCAATTACAGAAATACAAGATTATTGTAAATCGAAAAACAAATTTTGAAACAAAGACAACAAGAATAAGAAATAGATTTACGAGATCTGTTAAGGAAATGTTAGCGTCCATAATCGAATATTCCATTCTTCAGAAGAAATTTATTGAATATCATTATAGTCAGTAAATTCATTGTATTCATCAATAAAGAAACAGTTCTTCCAATGTGGTTCTACGTATTAAGTTTGTTAGAATGTGAATTCTAAGATAACTAAGTTTTCAGATTAAAAGAAAAGGTAATAAATAGCAAGTATTCGTATTATGGGAAAGCGATGTGATCCTCTTTTAATGCATATCGATTTATTATCCTTTAGGTTTATAACAACTTTTAAATTTATATTTTTATAAAGTTACATAAGAACAGAAACTCTTACACCATTAATTAAAAGCTGTTTGTATTTTTTGGAGACGGGGAAGAAGAAATATAAATAATTCTTCTTTCCTGAAAAGAAAATCTATTTTTGTTCATATTTAAATAGCAAATATTAAATTGAAAATTCTCTTTTCCTTTCAAGAGTGTTATCACACAAATGACAAGCTGAATGACACGCAATAAAAGGTATTTCTCAATACAATTATTTTTTCAGGGAATTCACAAAATCACAAAAGATTTACACGTATTGATCTACTATATATATATATATATATATATATATATATATATATATATATATATATATATATATATATATATATATATATATATATATATATATATATATATATATATATATATATATATATATATATATATATATATATATATATATATATATATATATATATATATATATATATATATATATATATAATATATATATATATATATATATATATATATATATATATATATATATATATATATATATATATATATATATATATATATATATATATATATATATATATATATATATTGGTTCGAGTCCCATAGCAGATATTAATTTTCTATATAGAAAACAGTCTGTGAGAGGTTATAACAGACTTTAAAATTTAATATATATATATATATATATATATATATATATATATATATATATATATATATATATATATATATATATATATATATATATATATATATATATATAAGATTTTAAAGTCTGTTATAACCTCTCACAGACTGTTTTCTATATAGAAAATTAATATCTGCTATGGGACTCGAACCATATATATATATATATATATATATATATATATATATATATATATATATATATATATATATATATATATATATATATATATATATATATATATATATATATATATATATATATATATATTACTTACTTACTTACTTCAGCTCCCAGGTAGGCATATCTGCTGTATATATATATATATATATATATATATATATATATATATATATATATATATATATATATATATATATATATATATATATATATATATATATATATATATATATATATATATATATATATATATATATATATATATATATATATATATATATATATATATATATATATATATATATATATATATATATATATATATATATATATATATATATATATATATATATATATATATATATATATATATATATATAATATATATATGTGCGTGTGTGTGTGTGTGTGTGTGTAAATTTTATTAATAAAAATGTCTAAAAACTTCAAAGAATTGTTTGTGTTTTCTTCACATGTAAATTTTATATTGGGGAGTTTGTTAAAGAAAGTTTAAAAAAAGGGGAACTTTATAACTTATCGAATAGGAGGAAGGTGTCATCAGTGTATCTATTGTAAAAATATGGTTTGAAGGCGATTGTGCATATGGATACCCAAAATGTTTCGTAATGATCCAAGTATATGTTGGCAAGAGCAGCACTTAATAGTGAATCCTTAGCTAACGAATTAGTTTGAAAATAAAGTTTATTAAAAAAGAAATAAACATCATTACATATTAAGTTTTGTTAATTTTTGAATTCTTGTTTTGTGAAACTATGGAAGGAGGTTAAATCTTTGAAGATTTGTTTCTAGTAGTATGTGGATAGCATCATTGGTTGGAATATTGGTGTATAAAGATTCAATGTCAAAACTGCACATAGAATTATTAATTGTGTGCATTTTGTTCTTGAAATCGCAGGAGTTACGGATGGTGAATTCATTGGAAGTATATGGTGTTAAAAGAGAAAATAAAAATTTGCAAATTTATAGTTGTGGGTGCTGTAGACGGCAAGTATGGGGCACATGGTTCTTCTGTTGCTAATAAAGATAAGATTCCCTAAGCATAGAAGCCGTAATGATATATATATATATATATATAATATATATATATATATATATATATATATATATATATATATATATATATATATATATAATATATATATATATATATATAAAGCTTTAAATGGTGTTGCTCACTTTGAGCTTAATTTTAATTATAAAAAGGATCTACAAAAATGAATGTAACATCTTACGTAGTTACATTATAATAGATCAAAAACAGCATTATATTAAAATTACCAAATGTAAAAGTTTAAAATATTAATTTTTAATCATTAATCAACGCTTCAACCTTGCTAAGGCCATTATCAAGATCACTGTGAAAGAAAATAGAAAAATCAATAAATACGATAATCATTACAATGACCATGCAGAAATAACAAAAACAAAAAATAAATAACATAAAAATGTACTATAAAACAAACATAAACAACACCAAAGGTCACAATAAACCCAGGCAATGCGTATCTAACAAATGAATAGACTACAAAGAGCACAAGGCAAGCAATACATTACAAAGTAAAAAAAAATTAGTTGGTTGGAATTAGGAGAAGAGGAGCAAATATAAAGGATCACGCTTCGAACAAACATATACAATACATAACATAAAAATATATTATAAATAACATAAAAAGGAAAATCGATTTTTGCTCATATTTTAATAGCAAATATTTAATTTGAAAATTCTTTTAGCTTTCAAGAGTGCTATCACAGAAATTATGAGCTGAATAGCGCGCAATAAATGGTATTTCACAATACATATATATATATATATATATATATATATATATATATATATATATATATATATATATATATATATATATATATATATATATATATATATATATATATATATATATATATATATATATATATATATATATATATATATATATATATATATATATATATATATATATATATATATATATATATATATATATATATATATATATATATATATATATATATATATATATATATATATATATATATATATATATATATATATATATATATATATATATATATATATATATATATATATATATTCCAAAATCCTGAGAGATAACAGGTCTGGATGTGTGTCGAGAACGAAAATATGTTTAGGGAGAGGAAGAGTGTGAAAGAGAGAGAATGAGAACGTATGTTAGAAAAGGGAGGAAAAGATAAATGAAGGGTTGTACGAAAGAAAATACCATCGGTTAGATGACAGGCTGGCTTGTAACATCCTTAACTTGAAGTCACGTGGTCTAATAGATGAGTCACTCTATCAACATGTTTCTCCACAGGAACTACCATAGGTTCCTTATACGGATCACCCAAAACACATAAACCCAATTGTCCCATCAGACCGGGACTAGCTACCTACCTTACCGAATGCCTAATTTCCACCTTGCAAAGTATCTGGCTTAAATCACCAAATCTTCATTTCGTTCCTCTTACTCTGAGTCTAAATCCCACAATTTTGTCTTTCAATTGCAGTCTGTTTCTCCTCTCAATTCCATAATGTGTTCACTGGATACCAAATCAATTTTCTTCAATATTCCTTTGAAAATCACAATAGATCTTCTCATACGTCTGATCTTTCAACATCGAACCCCCTTTACTATCTCTGGCTACTTCCGACATTTTCTTCATCTTCAATAATACCACCTTTCAACAGAAGGATGGAGTAGCTATGGTTTTCCTCTGGGCCCCATACTTGCAATTTTTTTTTCATTTTCCATCTAGAAGTATCTTATATTTCCTCCCATCTTTTACAAACGTAACGTAGACGATATTTTCCTTCTCTTCCCCTCTACACATCAAGCCAACAAGTTTCTTGCTCACATTAACACATTACACCTTAATATCCAATTCACTATTGAACATCAACATCTTAAATACGCTTCATTTTTTGGATATCCTAATCCCCAGTCCTCCTTCTTTCAATACTTCTGTATATGGAAAATCAACGTTTACGCCATCCACCACTAACTTCTACAGTTCTTCTCCGTTGATTTTTAAGACTAACACTATTTCAGCGTTCTTACTTAGAGCTTCTGGCATTACCTCATCTTACTTATCTCTACATGATGAATTCACTTTTCTACAAAAGTTATTCAACTCTCACAATTTTCCATCAACTATAATTTCGCAATATATCTTCCAGTTTTTGAATCTCAAATATCATCCTCTTATTCCAGTGTAAACAGTGCCCAAAAAGACTATGTACTTTTCTTTTTCGTTCCTCAATTCTTCCCCTTTAAACATGACACGCACCCTTCGCAAATCTCTTTCACAACATTTTCCTCATATAGATTTTCAGTTCACATACAACACTCCTTTCAAAATCTCTTTATTTTTCCACTATAAACAGTCTTTTTCTTCCCTCCTCAGAACGTCAGTAGTATGTAAATTCTCCTGACCTTTATTTAATAAAGGCAATATAGGCTCTACTACTAGGTTCCTCAGAACTTGCATTGCGAGCACCAAGGCATTTCCTTTAGCACAACCCCTCCTTTATCTTCTCCTCCCTTTCCTAACAGACTTTCTTATTCTATCTCTTGTCAAATTTTTTCGTTCTTGACAAATTTCCGGATCCGTTATCACTCAGGATTTTAGAATAATTATACCTATTCAAACACAAAAAACAAATTAATATTGATCTTTCTACATGTCCTCTGCATGTTATTCAAATTTGAGTCTGCCCATTCAATGTCCCACCATTCTTTCAAGCTCCTACCTCCACCTAATTATAAAAGTACACCTCACTTCATCATTTCATACCTAATCCTAGATGTATCATACCATCTATCACTTTAGAGCTTTCTCCATCTTGTTTCACGTACATATCCATCTACTTTCCATATATATCTCGAGTGAAATGAAAGCACAAGATTTGAGAACCACAGGAGGAATACCATTGGGACTATAAGCCTTGATAGTATTAAGCTCAGAGAGAGCAGAATGGCGTCTTTAGAAGAAATTACAATTTCAGGCATAAAAGAATTGGAGGTTTAAAGGAGAGGGTATAACTCCGGAATCGTTTAAGGTTGAATTAGAGGCAAAAGTTTGTGCGAAGAGTTCAGCTTCAGATGAAGGTAAAATAGCAGTTGTGCTGTCGGAAGATACTAAAGGAGGGAAAGAGGAAGAAGCAAGGTTAGAGTTGACATATTTTGCAAAATGCCAGAAAGAACGTGAAGAAGAGGAACCAGAAATATTATTTCATTATCTACGGAGAAAAGATTTTAAGTGTTACGAATGATAGATTTTCCACGATTCCGGGATAAAACATAAGTATATATATATATATATATATATATATATATATATATATATATATATATATATATATATATATATATATATATATATATATATATATATATATATATATATATATATATATATATATATATATATATATATATATATATATATATATATATATATATTATATATATATATATATATATATATATATATATATATATATATATGAAGAGAGACAGAACTCTATTGGCAGGAATAGAAATTCCAATCTTTCCCCATTCATAAGTCAAATTTAATTAAATCCATAGGTTTTTTGCTTATAAGAGTCATGATATTTCCAATAAGATTTTCGACTATGTTCTGTAAAACCAATGTGACCTACGTAGTGTTCTGGTGACCCTTCTAACTATCGACCTATAGCTCTCACCTGTGTTCTATCTAAAATTTTTGAAACTCTTCTCAACTCTCATTTCCTGGATCATTTGGAGTCTCATTCTCTTCTTTCTGATCACCAGTATGGCTTTCGACGCTCGAGGTCAACTGGTGACATACTTTCCTATCTTACTGATCTATGGTCTTCTGCCCTTAGGGACTTCGGGGAGTCTTGTGTGGTGGCGCTTGACATATCCAAGGCTTTTGAACGGTGTGGCATGCGTCACTGCTCTCCAAGCTCCCTCCTTTGGGTTTCCTCCTTCTCTTTGCTTATATTGTCTAGTTTTCTCTCAGATCGTTCCATTTCGGCATTGTAGATGGAGCGACCTCTTCCTCCTTTTCTGTCAACTGTGGTGTTCCTCAGGGTTCTGTTTTATCTCCAACCTTATTCTTACTTTTCATTAACGATCTTCTCCACTGCACTTCTAACTCTGTTCACTCTTATGCTGATGATCAACTCTGCATTCTTCTACTCATTCAAATCTGCTCCCTCTTTT
>SEYY01014738.1:0-15781 GCA_009176605.1 Armadillidium nasatum | reverse complement strand
CTTTAATGTGATCTTCTACGCTTTGTTTATAATTACTTTCAAAGTTACACTCCGAACATTTAAAAAACGTCTTTGAATGTATAGCTGTAATGTGATTTTTTAAGTCGTGCTCATAATTACTACCATAGTTACACTTTGAACATTTAAATAATTTATCGTTTGCGTGTGTTCCCATGTGCACATTCAGGTGTCCTTTATAATTACTTTCAAAAACATCAGAACATTTAAATAATTTTTTTTTTATGTGAAAGCATGTGACTTTTAAGCTTCTTTTATCATTACATTCATAGTCACACACTGAACAGTTAAGTAATTTAATATTCGTATGTGTTAACATGTGCCTCTTCATGTTGCATTTAAAATTGCATTTGTAGCTACATTCAGAACACTTAAATATTTACATTGTATGTGTTAACATGTGACTCTTCATTCTTACTTTTTGAATACATTCATAGTTACACTCAGAACATTAAATAATTTGTATCTGAATGTATTAACAAGTGTTTCTTCATGTCATTTTTACGATTACACTCATAGCTACACTCATAACATTTGAATAGTTTTGTATTACTATGTTTTAACATGTGAAGCTTTAAACTACGTTTATAATTACTTTCATAATTACACTGAGAACTTCGAATAATTGTTTTCTGTGTATTAAATGTGACCATTTAAATATTTTAGAAATACTTTCATAGTTGCACTGAGAACATTTGAACAGTTTTACTTTTCGTGTATTAACATGTGTTGCTTCATATTTCCTTTATGATTACATTCGTAGGGGCATTGAGAACATTTGAATAATTTTGTATTTCTGTGATTTAACATGTGAACCTTTAAATTGTTTATAACCTTCATAGTTGCAATGGGAACATTTAAACTTTCTTTTACATTGTGACTTCAAATGAGTTTTAAATTCATCTTTGCTTTTAAAATCAATGTTACAATATTTACAACTTTGGTTTTTCAATCCATTTTTTCTATTCTTTTTCCTCTCATTTCTTGAAACTTCTCTCCTTTTCTTGAACCACTTTTCACATTCAGTCTTCTTTCTCTGGGGTCAAGGTCTGAACATCAACAAAATCCTGATATATATATATATATATATATATATATATATATATATATATATATATATATATATATATATATATATATATATATATATATATATATATATATATATATATATATATATATATATATATATATATATATATATATATATATATATATATATATATATATATATCTATATATATTATAGAATTTTATGCAGTTAATTTTAAATATAGTTTAGTTTCTTAGTGTTCTTTTGGTGAAGGTAGAGTGTTGTTGTTTTCTTTTAGAGCTTCGTTTAGTGTTGGAGGATTGTTTTGGGAGTTGTGTAGTTGTTTGATTACCTGCCATGTTCTTTTATCGTTGGGGTTTGTTAGGTTGTTTAGTAGGTATTCTTTGAATCTGTTTGTTTTGTGATTTGATATTAGTGCTGAGATTAGTTCATTTAGGGTGTTTAATTGTATGGTGATGTCTGTTGTGTGTGATCTATGTTGTCAGAGTTGGTTTCTTTGCTTTATAAGGTTGCAGATTTCTGGTGTAAGTGAGGGTTGTAGCGTTTCCTGTAGCCCTTGGGTATGTATAAGTTGGACGCTTTGTGTATTGTTTTATTGAAGGAGTTGATGGCTGAATGTAGAGAATGTGTGTTGGTTATTTCTTGTTGTGTTAAGTGTGTTTCTATGTGGGGAGTGAAGCTTGTCCAGTTTGCTTTTTTATAGTTTGTGAATGTTGCTGTTTTCTTGGGGTGTATGTGTTTAGCGACTGTGTATGTGATTATTATGGGGATATGATCGGTTGTGAGGTCTATTTCTGTTTTCCATGTGAGGTTTGTATGGAGGGATGGTGATGAGAAGGTTATGTCAGGAGCTGATGGAGATTGATTGGTTTGTTGTGGTAGTCGGGTAAGTAGGTTTTTGTAGTTTAAAATGTTTAATGTTTCCAGTGTGTCTAGGATGTGTGTTCCTCTGGGGTCTGTTGGGTAGTCTTGGTACCATGCTGTGTGGTGGGCGTTGAAGTCGCCTCCTATGATTAGGTTGGTGATTGTGTTCAGAGGTGCTAGATTTGGTTTATAATTGTTTGGACAGTATACTGATGTAGGATGGGGGATGTAAATGTTTATTATGGTGTGTGGTGTTGTTGACTAAGATTTTGAAAGATTGTATGTTCAGAATGGGATCGTTTATTAAGTTTGTTGTGTCAGTAGTTGTATTGTGGTACATTATATTGTTTTTTATTAGTGTTAGTAGTGTGTGATTGGTTGGTTGTTTGTTGGTGTATATGGAGTCATATCCATAGAAAGGAGTTTTGGGGGTGTTAGCTGGAGAGTGAGCTTCTTGGATCAGAGCTATGTCAATATTATGTTTGGAGAGGAATGTTTGTATTTATGAATGTTTTTTGTGTAGGCCATTAATATTTATCTGTAGAATTTTGATTTGTGTCTTGTTTTGGTTTTTATTTGTTACGGCTGACGTTGTTGGGGGGTTGCAGATTGAGCAAGTCCATGTGTGGATTTGACAAGGTAGTGTTTTGAATGGGGAGCATTTGTTTTTGTGGATCCATTTGTTGCAGTTTGTACATTTGATAGAAGGTTGATTATTTTTAATTTGTTTGGTGCATATGGGACAAAGGTATATGATTGGACAAGGGTTTGGGTGAATGTCTCCGGCTTGCTGCAGTAGGAGGGAGGTGACTGCCGAATTGTTACCTCTGCCGTGAATGAAGAAAGGTGGAGTAAGGTTGGTAAATAGAGTGTGAGAGAGTTTGGCCATTTTGGCCGGCGGAACAGGGAAGACCTTTCCGCGGGTAGGGGTTTTCTTCGGGCTTTTGCAGCTGATATGTTCTAGGATTGCTCCCCGCTTGTGGGGGCACCTTCGTAACTTTCTATGCTATATATATATATATATATATATATATATATATATATATATATATATATATATATATATATATATATATATATATATATATATATATATATATATATATATATATATATATATATATATATATATATATATATATATATATATATATATATATATATATATATATATATATATATATATATATATATATATATATATATATATATATATATATATATATTTTAAAACCACTTTATTAAAACAATAAAAAGTAAAAGCGATAAAATGTTTAAACAAATAGATTAAAACGAAACGTTAGAAATATAAAAGAAACACGTTACGTTTCGGAGACAGTACTCAACTCCCTCTTCACAACATGAATAGGGAAATTGAAAGTTTTAAATGCTTTCTTATCATTAAAAAGAGAATCCTGATATACAAATACTGACGTCTGTTTCTTGACTTTCCTTTCAGTTCCAATCTTCAATGGCCATAATATTCCATTTTTCTTAAAGAATTTCACTTCAACCTTTCTACTTTACCTTCCTTATCGCTGAGTAAAAATTTTTAACAGATTACACCAAAAATAAATTGGATTTGGGCCTGAATAATATTCTCCATAATAATTATTCACGGATTTGTCTATTATTTTTGGTTGGTTATCTTTTCTTTTTTGTTCTTTGCCTTACTGTCTGTGTTTCTTTTTCCACTATATCAATAATGTCTGACTCAAAACTCTTTCTAACTTACGTCATCAGTTCTGGCTGTCAGTAAGACATATGATACAGATGATCTTTCATCTTTATAGCCCCTTTTCCATCTTTTTTTTCTTATTTTAGTTTGTTTAGAAGTAAAGGGGATTGGTTTTGGGGGTTGTATTTATATTTGAACCTTCCATTTTCAAACCCTGCTCTTTTCTTTTCATTATATCTTACAAACATTGTTTGTGTGTTAAAATTATTACCTAAATGTTTATAACCTTATGAGATTTGGGCTTTTCAACTGATTTTCTTTTCTTTGACTGTAAAAATTTTTCAATTCACTAACAGGAATATAAGAAAATGAAACTTTAAATCATTTTGGGGTTCTTGATTGTAGTTTTTCAAGCATACTTTCAGTAGACCTTTTAATACATTACCATTTGCTATTATCCCAGGAGAATAGTTCTAGCCCTTATCGCATGATTTTCAGCTCTTCTTTGACTTGCCTTATATATTTGTTTGCATTACTAATTTCCCCCGCATCACGATTGTAATAAATCTTTCCCACTGTTGTCAAGCATCAAAGATGCTGTCTGCTCTTCTGTAACTTCCTCATTAGACTTTCAACACATCTTGAAACTCTTTCAGGCAACTCTGGTGTATTGTTTTCATTCATCAGTCTCCCATTTTCTATCCATGCATTATAAGTGTATCTTTAATAGGTCCAACCTTGTACCATCATATTTTTCAGGATTAATTGGGTAGATAACAGTTGCCCTAGAGCCAGTCTGGATATTATGTGATACAAGCCTTTACATAACAAATTTGCAAATCTTTCTTTCTTTATGAGATTATTTGTGCCTGTTAGGTGAACATGTGACGCGAGTTCAGTCCCATAGATGTTTTTTTAAAATCCTTTGTCATTTCTAAAAATTTCTTTAAAAAATTTCTCCAACACCGTTACTGTCATCCAGCCTGAATCTACAACACTGTACATTGTTCATTCTAGTATATCAGGATCAGCCCAACCCATGATTCCAACATTCTTTTTCCTTTGTATATTATCACTGGTTTAAAACTCTTCCACCTGCACAGCAACATGCAAGAACAGTTCTATTTTCCCTACTGGTTCCACAAGTTAGTCTGACTGATTTCTCGCCTCTTGTTTCAATAATATTTCTTTCGTTCAGTCTTGAAAGAAACTGGTTTCATTTAAATTATTTTTCCAAATTTCTAGTTTTTCTACCTTCCCCTACAGTAAATTATTAAAAGTGTCTGAAGGAATTCTCTTCCTAGCTACCTCCAATGGAAATGCTTCGCTTAGGTTTAAGTTATGGTACCCAATGAAATCTTTTAACCAGTCACAACCTGGTTGGTTATCTTTGAATGGAGTCTTAATATGATTTTCAGAAATTAAAATTGAATAATATCACCAAACTCTTTTAAAGTTTGTCCTAGTCCCATCTTTTAATAACTGTTGCGATCCTCTCTCCCAATTCTGACAGCAGGGAAATTTTCTTCCATCTCTTTCTTATCTTTAGGGAATGACTCCCTGTTCCCCATTTATTCAACCAGCTTATGAAGGTAACTATGAACCGACAGGGGCCCCGGCCAACCCCGGCCATTTTTACTGACCCCCGCCCCGGCCAAAAATCAGGGAAAACCGGGGTTGCCGGCCGAGGTTAAAATGGCAAATTATATTTAATTTTTTTTTTTTTTTAATTTTCAGCCGATTCTGCTGAAACTTTCAGTTATATAGATTTTTTACCGGTAAGAAAAGTCCATTTCTAGCGTTTTTCCGAGTCTATTACGGTTAAAAGTTTTTTTTTTTTTTTTTTTTTTTTTGAAATTTTACCCTTTTTTAATTGAATGGCGGTGCCAAACCACTTTTTAGAATGAGCTGAAAATTGGACTATTTATTCAAAATTAAATGGGATACAAAAGTCTCTAATAGACTTTTGTTCCCAGAGTTATAGGAAAAATGTTATAAGCCAAAAACTGACCAACTATAGAAAAAAAAAAATTTTTTTGAACTAAAAAAATCCACCTTTTCAGACAAAATATTTTTAAAAAAATACAACTATAACATTTCCTATTTTTGGTGTGTACAGATGAGGGGTGGGGCTACAAATTCCTCTGTGTACTTTATTCGATGACATTCGTTGGTTTTGAGATATAGCCTTCAAAAAGGTCCATTTTTGGCCAAATTTCAAAAATTCCCAAAGTTTGAGAGGCTATATCTCGCTTCAAACAAAGAGCATTTAAATATGCACTAAATAAATATTGTTGCCCTGCCCTCTTCTAAACAATATTCACAAATAAAAAAAAATAGTAGGTAGCGTTTTTTTATAAATAATTTTTTCCTCCAGAAGGGTACGATTTTTGCAAATTTTTTTTCAAGTGCTTATATAACTTTTTTCTAGATGTGATATCAAAAACCTATTCCCACCAATGCAAGAAATTGGGGCAAAGGTATTCAGCTAAATTTTCAGCTCATTTGGACCAGTGGTTTGATCCAGTTATTCATTTTTTTCAACTTTGGGTCCAAATAAGTTTCAAACCGTTATAGACTCAAAAAAATGCTCGAAATCAACTCAGAACTTCGTGAAAAAATTCACATACTTTGAAAATTTCAGCTCAATCAGTCAAATAATAATAAAAAAATTTCAAACAAAGTATAAGAAAATTAAGATTTTTTTTCTTTTCTGTTTCTTTTGACCTCTCCTTTTCTGCTAGTGAATGTTCATATTTGTGTTTTGATTTTAGATACTCCAAAAAGATTTGGTTGAAATTTTTTTACTTGTAGCACCCGGAAGTTCTCTTCTAATTTTCTGACTGCAGATGTTAACATTTAGCTATTTCGAGCCTATCTTGAAACATTGTAAAGTATTCAAATACTGCAGAAGCTGATTTTTTAGCCATATTGACTAAAAATAAAAACAAAATAATAATTTTTAAATAATGCAGCTAAATGATACAAGTTTGATACAAGGCAATAAAATAACAATGATATGTATAAATATAGATTAAATTGATAATTTTATATCTTACATTTTTTCAAACTTTACCTTAGGGTCTTACTTAAGTAAACAAGTTGAATCACTATTATGAATTAGAATATTTTTTTTTTTAATTTTTGTACTTTTTTAAACTTTAACTATACAAAACTGTAATTTTTTGATTTTTTTTTGGAGAAAATGCATATAATCATTAATTTAAGTGAATGTTGGCTATTCTACTCCTTCCTTACAATTAAATACACCTTATATCTAATTTTCTTACCCTTAAATTTCAGTGCTTTTGACCTCTTTACAAATTTTAGGAAACCCCGGCCAGAACTCCGGCCAAATTTGGGTGACCCTGGCCCCGGCCAAATTCCAAACCCGGTCGGTCCCTAAAGGTAACAATAGGAGACTATATTTTTTGTACGATTTATATATTTGGGCATCATCTATTACTTCTTGCACTTTTCCTTTTACAAACTCTTTGGAATAAATTTTGTATTGTAGTTTTTAATTGTATCTTCTAAGCATATTTATTTTAATAAATATTTTTTTACAGTATATAATATATATATATTATATATATATATATATATATATATATATATATATATATATATATATATATATATATATATATATATATATATATATATATATATAACAGGCTTGGCTCCAAGTGCAGGCCATTGTTCTTAAGTACAAGTACATTAGAATTGTTCAAGTACAAGTACAGAAAAAATGGAGTGTACTTAAGCACAAGGCAGAAAGAACAAGACAAATACATTTCAATTTTTGTTAAATATAAACCGTAGTCATTAACATGTTAAAATTATATACTATTGAGATACATACCTAAATTATGAATTATTGTATCAAGAATTTAAATTAAGGTAAATATAATGAATAAAAAGTATATTCATTATATTTCGTCTTTGCCTTTCTACTGTAAGATTTTTTCTAATTCTTTCTTCTCTAGTATAATAATTAAAAAGATAATTCTAGTTATTGTTGCATTTCAAAAATATTTGACTTTCAAAATTATCTCATGAAGCTGAAGATTATTTTCACAGATGATGCTGGAATATTCAAATATATCTGTGATAGCTTTGTCAGTGTTGGAAATATTTATGTGAATTTTCCAATATATCTGTACATCCTTTTCTTCAGAAATACAAGATTGATGCAAAAATTTCTCTATTTAAATATTAATGTGCTCCTTCCTCCATTTGTTGTGAGTCTGTCGAGTTTTGGGTTGAGGAAGCCATAAAGCTGAACAATTTAATCTATGGTGTAGAGTTTCCCGAACTTCCAGGTAAATCTTCTGATAATATATTAACAACATTAGAAGCTTTTGAAGTTTTGAAAATGAACTTTGTTGTCACTAATACAGAAGTCCTTCTGTTACCTTATCCCTTTTTAAGGACACCAGTCAAGCTTAAACTTAGAATCCATTACATTTGCAAATTCATAATTTTTGATATTTTCCTCCAACTGAAAATACTTTTTTGTGAATTTTTAGCAAGAAAAACAGTGCACAATTATATTTTTTAATGCATCTGCACAAGATTATACTTAAGCCCTTGAACGGATGGGATATTTAAGCTTCATAAAACAAGAGGTATGCTGTTGAGAACAATCAATTACATCTTAAACAATTCAAAAATTTCTTGCCTATCTTTAGGAATATTTTGTTATATGTTCCATCTACAATCTGTAGCTAAAACTCTTTCTGAAAAGGAGAATCTTTTCAACCATTTCCTTTCTGAAAGATTCTTGCATCCCTATTTCTACTACTTCCTTCAGGTGTCCCATTTCCCTACCTGTGTTTACAAACCGATCTAATTGAACATGAGATCTATGACAAATGGCCAAGAAAGCATTCCTTACCACTATAAAGTATACGGTTTTCTTTTTCTAACTGATGTCTTGACAATGAGTTGTGGAGATCTCTTGATCACTTGATCCCCAGTTTCACTTTTGCTTCTAATAATTTTCTTTTTGAGGATTACTTTTCCTTCAATTGAGTAGAATATAGACAGATCTTCCACAAGTTGAATATATGAAATGTTGGTAAATTGTTAATTTCCTCTTCCTCCACTTCCTCTGAAGATTCTTTATCTACTATTACAAGTACTACATCATGTTCTAATTCCCATCTGACATTAATGTTCTCCTTTGAGGATTCTTGTTCTGTTGAGTGGACGGAATTTGGTTGTGGGCTCAAATCATTTGTTTTCATCATCAAAGAGGAATCACCCCATTCTAATTCGGGAATATTTATAAGATATGATTCCTTGTAACATCTGATCAAGAATTAGATCATTCATTACTTCCATGGCATCCCATCCGAAACTTCAATTGTCGAATAAAAAAAAAATCATTCAGTGTGTTTTCGGAATTTGCATTTAAGTTAGCAGAATTCCTCTCCGTCTAACTTGGCCCAATAAAAAATTTTTGAAATATATATATATATATATATATATATATATATATATATATATATATATATATATATATATATATATATATATATATATATATATATATATATATATATATATATATATGGTGAATATACACTCTGGCAAGTTTTGCAACAGAAAGCAAAAAGATAGTAGAAGGGAAACTTTTTCAGAAGAAGTGTCTAAAGGTAATGAAATGATAGAAGATATAATAGAGAGATTTATATCTGGTGTAATACTAGTCTTAGATCCTATCATGATATTATCATTGGTTACCAATTTCCTAGGATCATAAACATTTTTTGGTACCTCATAAAAACTTACTTGTTTTTCTCTAGATTAAACTCAACTTACCGATTGTAAATTCCGTAATTGTAAAATCATTTTGTTTAATAGATTAGATCGTTCTTTGAAGGTGTCTGAGTGGATGAACCCTTCAAATTCCTCTTCCTCCTCAAAAGAAGATTCATCTTCCTCCATATCATGGTCGTTCTCAGACAATAATTCTGTTTCATCTATTTCTTCTTTTGTTATTGACCTGTTATCACTAACATCATCGTCTGCCTGCATCATCTGTTGGATGGGTAATAAAGAATGAGGGAGTAAGAATGAATGGGGGATTTCACAATGTTATTTAAATAATCTAAGTAAAACCATTAAAGGTTTGAGTTGTGTGTTTTCAAAGATATCGTATTTGTATGGAAGGTTGTGTCAAGTAGAGAGATGGAGAAACTGAGTTTTTAGTCATTGAAAATGACCTTGTTTTCTCTTAATTTGAAATACAGGAAAGATCAGGTTAGTTACTTCAACATCACCATTCTGGTGTCAATTAATTGTCACTGGGAGGGGCGTCTTTCAAATTGGAAAGAGTAATGAATTGTGGAGTCATTAGCATATGAGTAGATAGGTGATTAAGTAACTGAAAGGTCTTTAATGAAAAGTAGAAAAAGAGTTGGAGATAGGACAGATCCTTGAGGGTATATATATATATATATATATATATATATATATATATATATATATATATATATATATATATATATATATATATATATATATATATATATATATATATATATATGGAATAAAGGTTGTATTGATAATATTTAATTTTTTATTATATGTAAAATCTTGGAATAAAGGTTGTATTGATAATATTTAATTTTTATTATATGTAAATAATTATTAATAATCGATATGTATCGAGATGGTTACCGATATATCGCTTAAATAAGCAATATATCGATATAGTATCGATCTTTGTTAGCGTCATTGTAAAAAAAAACTTCTGAAACAAAAAGCCGGTAAAACAACACAAACTTGTGCATAAATAGATAAATAAAATATATTAAGAAGAATAAAAATTTTAATAAACCGAATATTTTTAATATTATAATTAATAAATTCTACTGAAAAAGAAAAAGGTAAGAAATAAAAATTTATTTTATAGCCGAATTTCTAGGCCTGGATTTCATACCCTAAGCCATCTACCGACCTTAGGGCTACATAGGCATCTTAAGCAAGACCTTAATTTTGCAAGTGGTGAATTCCCAGTAACATGACAGTATACAGAACACGAATATAAAAGAATAAATAAATAAATAGGAAGTTTTTGAATAAGAAAATAAATAAATAAAGTATCCGCCGCAGGGATACTGCCTTCAGAGATTACCGTCGTCTTCAAACTCCTGAAACTCAGGCTACTTATATTTCATCCCGGAATCGTGCAAAATCTATTCTTCGAGATACCAAAAACTCTTTTCTCCGCCGCAAATGCAATAATCTTTCTGGTTCTTCTTCATCTCGCCCTTTCTGGCATTTCGCAAAAAATGTCAACTCTAACTTTGCTTCTTCCTCTTTCCCTCCTCTAGTCTCTTCTGATGGCACAACTGCCATTTTACCTTCTACTAAAGCTGAACTCTTCGCCCAAACTTTTGCCTCTAACTCTACCTTGGACGATTCAGGAGCTATTCCTCCTCCTACAACCCCCTCCAACTCATTTATGCCTAACATTGTAATTTCTTCTAAAGATGTCATTTCTGCCCTCTCTGAGCTTAACACTAAGAAGGCGTATGGTCCTGATGGTATTCCTCCTGCGGTTCTCAAAACTTGTGTTTCTGAGCTTGCACCCTGCCTTGGTAAACTATTTCGTCTTTGCCTTTCTACTTCGATCTTCCCTTCTTGTTGGAAACGTGCGCTCATTCAACCTGTACCGAAGAAGGGGGACCCTTCTCAACCCTCTAACTATCGTCCAATTTCTTTAACCTCCGTTCTTTCTAAAGTTTTCGAATCTATCCTTAACAGGAAGATTTGGAAACATCTCAATTCTTCCAATCTTATCTCTGATCGCCAGTATGGCTTTCGTAAAGGACGTTCTACTGGTGATCTTCTTTCTCTACTTTCTGACTCTTGGTCCTCCGCTCTTCGGGGTTTCGGTGAATCTTTCGCTGTGGCGCTAGACATATCGAAAGCTTTCGATAGAGTCTGGCACAAAGCTTTGATTTCCAAACTTCCCTCTTTCGGAATCTATCCTTCTCTCTGTGACCTCCTATCTAATTTCCTTTCTGGTCGTTCTATAGCAGCTGTTGTAGACGGCCACCGTTCCTCCTATAAATCTATAAATAGTGGTGTTCCTCAAGGATCTGTCCTTTCTCCAACTCTTTTTCTAATTTTCATCAATGATCTCATCGATGACTCCACCCTTCATTATTCCTTTCATTTTGAAAGACGTCCCTCCCAACAGCAGTTATTAGACGCAAGAAGGATTGCCTTGGAGCAACTGACCTCTGATCTATCTCTCATTTCAAATTGGGGCAGAGAAAACATGGTCGTTTTCAATGCCTCAAAAACTCAATTCCTCCATCTTTCTACTCGACACAATCTTCCACACAACTATGACATCATCTTCGAAAACACTTAACTCAAACCTTCATCTGTTCTCAATATTCTCGGTGTTTCTTTTTCTCGTGATCTTTCTTGGAAAGATCACATTATTTCTCTCTCTAAACAAGCTTCTAAGAGGTTGGGTGTTCTGTGGCGCCTTCGTAGTTTTTTTATGCCACCCCAGTTGCTTGCTCTGTATAGGGGTGTTGTTCGCCCCTGTATGGAGTACGCCTCGCATATCTGGGGTGGATCCACACATACAGCTCATCTTGAAAAGGTGGAGTCTAGGGCTTTTCATCTTATCAACTCTCCTGCTCTTACTAACTCTCTCCAATCTCTTTCTTCCCGTCGAATTGTTGCGTCACTCTCTCTATACTATCGCTATTACAACGGACATTGTTCTTCTGAACTCTCACGTCGCATACCTCCTCCACTGAGAAGGGCTCGTGCGACACGTCTTTCTACACAGTCTCATCCTTTCTCTGTCCAACTCTCCGACCCCAGACTTAACCGCTATGCTCAATCTTACATGTACTCTACTGGTAAAGTCTAGAACACACTCCCTTTATCTGTTTTCCCAACTTCCTTTGACTTGCACACTTTTAAACGCCGTGTATCGGGTCACGTCGGCCATTAGCGACCCCGAATCCGATTGCTTCCCAACTCCGGTGGTATTGGTAAGCCTTGGGCCTTTGCCCACCGGAGGAGACATAAAAAAAAAAAAAAAAAAAAAAAAAAAAAAAAAACATAATTAGTTATGAAGGCCTAGACCTACATCGTGATCTCAAATTCGTGTGCAGAAATTATAAAACAATAGAAAATAAAACAAACCAGAAATAAAATTTACAATAACACTCTGTTTATGAAGCATTAAAAGAAATTTTATGGAAATTTTAAAAATATTTTAGGCTTAAAGCTGAAATGAAATAGGGCCAACTTACTCTAGCCTCTAATTTGGTTATTATGCAGAATTTAGCTCTCCCATAAAATTGAGCTAAAAACTGATTTTTTTTGAAAAATTAATAGTACTTTTAAGAAAATTTATATTACTTTAGGCCTAGTATTGGAAATAAGTAAAAACAAAAGCTACTCTACCCTGTAACACGCAATAAATGGTAATAGTTTAGCTTGGATTCACCAAAATTTCTTAAGTTTTCATCATTAATATCACACAAGAAGTGACTTATAGTGACAGTGTATTAGTAAACTGTTATATTTAATAAAATAAAATAACATTTAAATCAATTTTGAAAACAGTAATAATAATAAAGATAAATAAATATATAAATAAATAATGAATCAATAGAAATTCTAGCCTAGTCTGAAACTGGTCTTTATGCAGCATTGGGCTCTTACATAAAATTACAATACAAACTTGCTTTTATGTAGAAATTAATAGACATTTTATGAAAATTTCAATTGCCTTAGCCTAACCTGAAAATAAGCAGGTTAAGCTATTCTATAACACGTACATGGTGATACTTTAGCCTAGCGGCCATAAAAAAAATTTTTAAGTTTATCAGTGTATCAAATGAACAGTTATTTATAAGTGACAGTGAATTGGTAAACTTTTATATTTAATAAAATAAAATATTTAAGTAATATTCGAAAACAATTAATAATAATTAAAATAAATAAATACATAAGTAAATAATTAAATATATGGGTGCTAGAACAGTATAACCATAAAGAAGAAATAAATTGAAACAACCCACTTACTGTTTTGAAAAAATAAAAAATAAAAAAATATATATATTTATATATTTTATATATTTATTGAAATAAATTGGAAACTATATACAAGCATAGGACAGCAGTATATTACTATATTCAAACAAACTAAATAAGGCACTGCTATGGAATTTTGACTTAAAAAAAATAAAAAAATAAAAAAATTTAAATAGATAATATATAAATTAAAGAAGTAACACATTTCTACGATGCCTTCATAAAGGAAAAATAATAAAAATAGGCCTAACAATAACAACATATTAGATCCTTCGACCTCTGGGATCTCTATAACTCAAGTAGCAGTTGATAATGAAACAAATACTAATGAAACCAATAACAGAGGCATAGGAAGGCCAATTCAACGAACTTCAGAAAGGAGTTCTTCCAGTGACAGTTCATCTTCCAGAAGTCCGTCACCTCAAAATAGGAAAATGCTTAGTACTCAAGATTTACCAAAATTTGATAAGAGAGACATCGAGAATTGGTTGAACAAAGTAGAATGGCTATTCCTGCTTTATTTTGTGAATAAGCCTATTGAGAGAATTCAACTTATCGGACCATTATTGCCATCTGCCATTATATCCCAAATTCAACCACCTTTAACCGAAAATACTTACATGAGTTGAAAAAAGTTTTGCGAGCTACATATGCTCCTTCGGCCCGGGAAAGAGTTGCAGACTTGTTTCAACAGAAATTAAAGCCTGGTGAAAAGCCATCTGAATATTTAAACAGAATAAGGCTGTCGCTTGGGGATTCTGCATTCGAAAGTATGATACAAAATAATGAAACGGTCGCAAAAGAAATGTTTTTACAAGTATTACCTGAAGACACAGCAGCAATGCTGGAAGTATTAACAGGAGACCTATCAAATTTTAAAATGGCTGACGCTGCTGATAAATATCTGAGTCGCAGAAGTAGAATTGCAGCAGACAAGACCTTAATTTTGCTATATATATATATATATATATATATATATATATATATATATATATATATATATATATATATATATATATATATATATATATATATATATATATATATATATATATATATATATATATATATATATATATATATATATATATATATATATATATATATATATATATATATATATATATATATATATATATATATATATATATATATATATATATATATATATATATTGTCATTTTAAATAGTTACCCAAAAATATAAAATAACGTTTTCTTTAATAGAATGTATTTTAAAGCATTAACTTGTGAAAGTGTGAATATTGTTTTAAATAAGAAAAAGATAGTTAAAACCAGTGAATAAATAAAAACCAAGTTTCTTTTTGTGATAAAAGTAATTATAATTAATGTATAAAAATATAAACTATTAATTCAAAAAATAAAACATTTAAAATATAATGTAAATCGTAAATTATTGCCATAACAAATTCTTAATTAACTTTGGCGCCATTTTCTTATCTAATTTTCCCGCAAAAACCATTTTAGCGCCAAACTTGAATTAAGGTAAAACCATTATAAAAACTATTATTAAATGTAAAATATATTTGTTTTATATTATATTGTATTAAAATTTCAATAAAAAAAAATTGTCTCTGTTAAAAATTTCGATTATAATGTATTTTTATATATAAAATGTAAATATATTATAAAATAATATTTTGTAATTTAAATGTATATTATTTTATATACTATTTCAATATTAATTTGTAAAACTTTAAAAATCACAACTTTGTAAGCCATTTTTGTTAAAAATAATAAAAATAAAGTGGAAAACTATCTACTTTTCTTACACCTTCCCAAATATTGAGATAATTTTCAGAAGGTATAGAATAAGTGGTAAACTTTCTCATTATCCAAGGAGAGGCAAGAAGAAACCGCCACTACAGCCGAACTGCCCCAAGAAGAAGACGTCACAAGCAGAAGCTCAAAAAAATGCAGTCACAAGAAGAAGCCCAAAAGAAGCTGCTCTTACAAGAAGAAGTTCCAACGCCTCTGCTACCAAAAAGGAAACCCAGTTTGGCAGCCCATTTGCCCTCGACTGTGGTTCTTCCTTTAAAGTAGCCTTCCATCTGAGGCTAC
>SEYY01014737.1:15000-23304 GCA_009176605.1 Armadillidium nasatum | reverse complement strand
ATTTCGATCACGTGATTTCTTTCTTGCATGGAAAAGCTATTTTTAACTTCATTTATTTATTTCATCATTTTAAAAAGTATTTACTTTCTATCTTAAATCAGTTTTTGACAGACTATATATATTATATATTTATATATATATATATATTATTATATATATATAATATATTTATAATATATATATATATATATATATATATATATATATATATATATATATATATATATAATATATATTATATATATTATATATATATATAATATATCAAAGGAGAGAAAGCATTGTAGATATTATATTATAAGATTTTCTTGTTGATTGAAATCAACGATGCTCATTAAAAATAAAAGGAAAATAATAATTGACATCTTGTAAAAGGAAACTGTGACAACCATTGTCATGATGATTTACAATTAATAGGTATTCCAATTGGCTAAAGTTTTATACCGATTCCAATCTGTATCGATTTGTCACTCTTTTCTCTCTCTCTCTCTCTCTCTCTCTCTCTCTCTCTCTCTCTCTCTCTCTCTCTCTCTCTCTCTCTCTCTCTTTCTCTCTTGTTTATTTGTGCTTTTGTACAAGAAATAGAGAATGCAAGGGAAGGAAAAGCATGTTTATAACTTTTATTACTAGATAAGACTGATGGAAAAATATCAAAAGTGTTTTTGACTTTTCCCACGTTACGAAATCGAAATTTCGGGTAAAAATTCTTCGAAGATTTATACAAAAGAATCTCCATCTTTCTTAGACGTCATTTTGTGACCTTTTTTGGCTTCAACCATGGGCATACCACTTGTACTTTGCACTTCACTCTATCAGGTTAACTTCGTTTTGTAGGACAAATGTATACGGCTCACAAATTTTAATTAGAAGTAGAAATGTTATTTTCCATTATCAACACTTTTACTTCAACGAATCAAATTTTCAAATTCAGTGCAGGGATTACTTAAAAGTAGATTTTCGCTTAACAAGATTTTATTTTCCTTCCGATTCTGTTCACATCGAAAAAATCATTTTCGTCAAATGTTGATATATTTTACTACAGAAGCTTTTAACATTATATTATTAACAGTGTTATATATTATATCTATATATATATATTAGTATATATATATATATAATATATATAATATATATATAATATATATTATATATATATACAATATATTTGTTTTTGTGCCGTCGAGAGTGGATGTGCTTTAAGAAGATGGGAAGAAGAAAAGTTAAGAACACACAAGGAAGACAGAAGAGAAGAGAAGAGGAGAGAGAAATGAAGAGAAGAGAAGCAGAGTTTTGTTTGTAAAATTATGCTTGAAGAATGATATTAACCAAAGATAAAAAAAAAATTTAATATTTCGTTAAATATCGAGTGTTCATTGCAAATCAAAATCCGTTGGCTTAGGTTGTCAGATTTTTCAGGTAGCTAAATCTGGCACCCGTCAATAGCTATATATATAATATATATATATGATATATATATATATATATATATATATATATATATATAATATATAATATATTATATATAATATTATATATTATAATAATATTATAATTATACGTGACGGTTTCAATTTTAATTAAACGTTTCAATTGACACAATGTATATTTTCAGTCTATAATTAATAATATTAATGCAACAATTATTTTTCTTCTTTACTTTGCTTCAACAATATTTACCACTCAAGGGTCAGGGATATGGTAGTAGAGCTCCTTTGTTCTTGTGCGTCATAAGAATAATTGTAAGAAAATACAAATTTAAAAGAAATACAAAATATATCTATAATAATCTATGAAAAGATTGTAAGTAATAGAGGGAATTTACTCATTGAGTGTATATATATATATATAAATATATATTATATATATTATATAATATATATTATATATATAATTTCAGTGATGGGACGTTTGGGCGCGAATTCGAATCCGGATTCGGATTCGGGAATTCATATACACCCGGATTCGGACTCGTATTCCAAGGTGTCGGATTCGGATTCGAATCCCAATAGTTATTTCTACAGAATTGAAAAATTCAATTTCATTTACCTATTTTTAAATTCTGAAATCCCAATAACTATTAATAAAATTTATGTATACTCGTACTCTTGTGTTCCTCTCTAATGTATGTTCGTCAGAATTAAAAGCAAACAGTTCAAAAAAGTTTGCACCATTTCTAAACAATATATAATTAATAAAAATTTGATTGCATTGATATATATATATATATATATATATATATATATATATATATATATATAATAATATAATATATATAAAAAAAAAAAAAAAAAAAAAATTTATATATATATATATATATTATATATATATATATATATATATATATATAATATATAATATATATAATATATATATACTGTATATATTACTTCCTTCAAACCCCCTCCAACTCATTTATGCCTAAAATTGTAATTTCTTCTAAAGACGTCATTTCTGCTCTCTCTGAGCTCAACATTAAGAAGACGTACAGTCCTGATGGTATCCTTCCTGTTGTTCTCAAATCTTGTGCTTCCGAGCTTGCACCCTGCCTTGGTAAACTAATTGGTCAATGTCTTTCTACTTCAACCTTCCCTTCTTGCTGGAAACGTGCGCTCATTCATCCTGTGCCTAAGAAGGGGGACCCATCTCAACCCTCTAAATCTCTAAATCTCTCAATTTCTTTAACCTTCGTTCTTTCTAAAGTTTTCGAATCTATCCTTAACAAGAAGATTTGGAAACATCTCAATTCTTCTAATCTTATCTCTGATTGCCAGTATGGCTTTCGTAAGAAACGCTCTGCTGGTGATCTTCTTTCCCTTCTCTCTGACTCTTGGTCCTCCGCTCTTCGGCATTTCGGTGACTTTTTGCTGTCGCTGGACTTATCGAAAGCTTTCGATAGAGTCTAGCACAAAGCTTTGATTTCCAAACTTCTCTCTTTCGAAATCTATCCTTCTCTCTGATTTCCTTTCTGGTCGTTCTATAGCAGCTATTGTAGACATCCACCGTTCATCCTATAAATCTATTAATAGTGGTGTTCCTCAAGGATCTGTTCTATCCTCAACACTTTTTCTGTTTTTCATTAATGACCTTCTCTCTATTATTTCATCTCCTTTCCACTTCTATGCTGATGACTCACCCTTCATTACTCTTTTCATTTTAAAAGGCGCCCCTCCCAACAACAGTTAATAGAAGCAAGGAGAGTGGCCTTGGAGCAACTAACCTCTGATCTATCTTGCATTTCAAATTGGGGCAGAGAAAACTTGGTCGTTTTCAATGCCTCAAATCTAGATTTCTCCATCTCTCTACTCCACACAATCTTCCACACAACTATGATATCTTTTTCGAACCAATTTTTGGATGAAAATTTTTGTTTTGAAGTACTAACATAGAACTTTGGGACGGTTCATAATTGGGGGACTTAAGCCTTTTTGCATTCTTGTAAACTTTCAGTAGTATCAATAGTTTCCGAGATCGTAGACCTTCCACTTTTTTTTTTTTTTTTTTTTTTAAACGTTTTTTGTCGTTTGACCAATCTAGCCTAAAATTTCAGGAGCACTGTAGAAAAATCTTGCCTTAACAAATAGTGTTCAAGTTTGCTAATATGTATCACAAGAAAAAGGTTCTGAATTAAAAAAGGTTTGGGGAATTTTTTTTTCTTTTTTTTGTGACACATGTCAAAATTTCTCTAAAATAATTTTTTTAGATATGGTCCTTCTGCAGTAGAGGTGGACCGGATAGTAATTTTTTACTATCCGCGGATGCGGATGCGGTTGCGGATATTCAATTGCGGATATCCGCAGATGCGGATGCGGATGCGGATAGTTTAAATTTTTAAGAGTTTTTGCCATAGATTCTTGGAATTTTATATATATTCTTGGAATTTTTTTTTACCCAACTCTTGAACACCCCACCCACCTCTTTCCCCAACCTCCACCCATTTGGAAAAAGGTTATATATATATATATATATTATATATATATATATATATATATATATATATATATATATATATATTATATATATATTATATATATATATATATATATATATATATAGCCAGTAATTCAGTATTACTTTCACACTTCACAGTTTCACATATTCCATTTGAAGTTAATAATTGGTAAGTTATTTTTTAGAAATAAAAGCTTTTGGGCTCTTTCAGGTGAAAGTTTGGTTCGCTTTTCGTCGTAAATGAGGCCTTCTCCACTGAAAAGACGCTCACTAGCAACACTAGTTGAAGGACATGCTAAATAAGTCCTTGCCAACTCAGCAAGAAAAGGGAAATTTTTGCAATTATCTTTCCACCAAACCAGTTGGTCTTTATCTGCCTCCAAACGTGGGAGTTTCAGATAATTTTCAATAATCAATATTGTATCCTTTGACACTTCTGACTGTGACCATTCATCGCTGCTGGAAGCTAGAAGATCTTTCATTGATTTAGCAATGCTTAAGCTAACAGATTTTGTTTCTTTTGTATCTGAGAGTTTTTGCTTTTTCTTGAAAGGCGTTATTTTAACTGTTTCTATCGTCTCATCGGATAAGCATCCTAATTTGATTTTAACATTCTGAGAAACAAGTGGTTTGAAAAATTTTGTTTGTACCTAGGATCTAAAAAGGTTGCAATTGTATAAGCATCATCATTTTCCAGGTTTTCAAATCTGTCGTTCATCTCCTTCATTAATGTTTCAGTCATCCTTGAAACTCCCTTAGACTTAATACATTTGTTAACACAACTTTCAATGTTGAAACAAGTGGTTTCACATCTGACAAACAGGATTCAGCTGAACTTATAGTCTTTGTTAATTCTTCAAAAGGCTTAAGGATATTAATACAATTATTTAAAATGTCATTTTCGTCAGCTGTTAGAGGCTTTATTTTTGTGCTGCTTGAAGCATAAAGGCAAATGGCCTCATTAATTTCGCTCATCCTCTCAAGCATATGCAAACTACTTTAGCGTGTTTGAATATCTTGCATGACAGAAAGTGTACGAACATTTAATCTTGTTTGTATTTTCTTCAGCTCATTTTGGGCTACAACGGAGTGATTGAAATGCGTAGCAATTAACCTACATTTGGTTATTAAATCGGATACACATTTTTGACTCATAATGGAATTTTTAACTACTATCTGAGTTTGGTGTGCAAAGCAATCTACATTTTTCACTCTTGCCAGAGAAAGTGCTTTTTTTTATATTTGTGCCCGAATTCCTGACTACGCAGTACACTTCATTTAATGAAATCTTCCATTTTGTCAGCATCTTTTCAAATACAGTTTCAAGATAGTCGCCTGTATGGCGCTCAGAAAGAGGTTCTGCATTCAATACAAAGTTTTGCCTTTGAAAGTTTTTATCGATTGAATGATACGTGAGGGATAAAAGAGAAACTCCAGATGTGCTGTCAAACCATTCATCAATTGTAAATGATCCATTGCATGTATTAATTAGGGATGATACAGTTGATTCTATTTTACTTGCTACCGACGAATACATTTCCTCACATATCAAGTCTCTGTAAAACTTTCTTTGCTTTAGCACATACTGTGGTGAAGCTTCTTCCATCAATCTTTGAAAGCCTAAATCTTCTACATGAGTGAATGGCAAATCATCTAAAACTATCATTTCAGCAATTTTATTATCCATTGATTTTGATTTGCTATCATTTTTATCTCTAAACTTTTATCTAAACTTTTAATAATTGTTTGTTGCTTAGTTTTTTCTTCAAAACTATCCGCGTATGCGGATGCGGTTGTGGATATCCAATTGCGGATATCCGCGGATGCGGATATTGGAAAAATGATGCGGATATCCGCAGTTGCGGATGCGGATGCGGATATCCGGTCCACCTCTATTCTGCAGTGTTGCTGCAAGTTTTGACCAGATCGGTCAAGCGACAAGACCCTGGCCTTGGAAAACATGACAGGTTGTAAAAAATCCAAAATTTCTCTACAACCCCTTCTTCTTTTGGTTATAGCTTTTTTACCACTTGACTGATGTGGCTCAAATTTCTTTTATTGACTCCATAAAGACCTTGTTTTCAATTTATTTTTAAACAAGTGTTTGATACATATTTCTAGAAAAAAAAATTTGAAAAATAATTTTGAAAAAAATTTGAAAGTGAATTTTTTTCAAAAATTTGGTCGGAACTATTTTGAAGGTTTCTTTTATTTTAGGGACTTAATTCAAAAAAGTGTCCAATAATTTTTTTAAATATGTTCTTCCTACAGTGTCTCTGAAAATTTGAGCTTTTGATAGTCCAAAAAAAGGTGAATCAACAATAAGGAATGCCACTGAAGTGCCAGAATTTTGGCACTACAGAAATTTTACATAAATGCAAAATTAAGTGTCTCACCCAATAATGAAAATTTCCCAAATTTGATGGTGGTGCCTTTATGATTAAATATTTTATTCCGAAAAGAAAAAAATCAAAAAATTTTGTACAAAAAATCATTGGTTAACAATTCGAATCTAGATTCGGAGTCGAATCCAGATTCGGATTCGAATCCGGATACGGATTCAGATTCCGATTCAAACATTTCCCACACACGCGGATTGGAATCCGAAAATTGCCAGTCTCCTATCACTGACATATATATATATATATATATATATATATATATATATATATATATATATATATATATATATATATATATATATATATATATATATATATATATATATATATATATATATATATATATATATATATATTAGAGGTGGACCGGATAGTAATTTTTTACTATCCGCGGATGCGGATGCGGTTGCGGATATTTCAATTGCGGATGCGGATAGTTTAAATTTTTAAGAGTTTTTGCCATAGATTCTTGAAATTTTATACATAATATCCAGAATCTGTTACCAGGGTGTGGGACGGGGACCCAACTCTTGAACACCCCACCTACCTCTTTTCCCCAACCTCCACCCATTTGGAAAAAGGATATATATATATATATATATATATATATATATATATATATATATATATATATATATATATATATATTATATATATATATATATATTATATATATATATAGCCAGTAATTCAGTATTACCTTCACACTTCACAGTTTCACATATTCCATTTGAAGTTAATAATTGGTAAGTTATTTTTTAGAAATAAAAGATTTGGGCTCTTTCAGGTGAAAGTTTGGTTCGCTTTTCGTCGCAAATGAGGCCTGCTCCACTGAAAAGACGCTCACTAGCAACACTAGTTGAAGGACATGCTAAATAAGTCCTTGCCAACTCAGCAAGAAAAGGGAAATTTTTGCAATTATCTCTCCACCAAACCAGTTGGTCTTTATCTGCCTCCAAACGTGGGAGTTTCAGATAATTTTCAATAATCGATATTGTATCCTTTGACACTTCTGACTGTGATTCTTCATCGCTGCTGAAGCTAGAAGATCTTTCATTGATTTAGCAATGCTTAAGCTAACAGATTTTGTTTCTTTTGTATCTGAGAGCTTTGCTTTTTCTTGAAAGGCGTTATTTTAGCTGTTTCTATCGTCTCATCGGATAAGCATCCTAATTTGATTTTAACATTCTGAGAAACAAGTGGTTTAAAAATTTTTGTTTTGTACCTAGGATCTAAAAAGGTTGCAATTGTATAAGCATCATCATTTTCCAGGTTTTCAAATCTGTCGTTCATCTCCTTCATTAATGTTTCAGTCATCCTTGAAACTCCCTTAGACTTAATAACATTTGTTAACACAACTTTCAATGTTGAAACAAGTGGTATCACATCTGACAAACATGATTCAGCTGAACTTATAGTCTTTGTTAATTCTTCAAAAGGCTTAAGGATATTAATACAATTATTTAAAATGTCATTTTCGTCAGCTGTTAGAGGCTTTATTTTTGTGCTGCTTGAAGCATAAAGGCAAATGGCCTCATTAATTTCGCTCATCCTCTCAAGCATATGCAAACTACTATTCCAGCGTGTTTGAATATCTTGCATGACAGAAAGTGGACGAACATTTAATCTTGTTTATATTTTCTTCAGCTCATTTTGGGCTACAACGGAGTGATTGAAATGCGTAGCAATTAACCTACATTTGGTTATTAAATCGGATACACATTTTTGACTCATAATGGAATTTTTAACTACTATCTGAGTTTGGTGTGCAAAGCAATCTACATTTTTCACTCTTGCCAGAGAAAGTGCTTTTTTTATATTTGTGCCCGAATCCCTGACTACGCAGTGCACTTCATTTAATGAAATCTTCCATTTTGTCATCATCTTTTCAAATACAGTTTCAAGATGGTCGCCTGTATGGCGCTCAAAAAGAGGTTCTGCATTCAATACAAAG
>SEYY01014737.1:0-5000 GCA_009176605.1 Armadillidium nasatum | reverse complement strand
ACATTTAAGAACATTTCTAATCACTTAAACATCTAAAAAGGAAAACCTTTTATTTTTGGTAATTTTGAAAAGTCTTTAGAATAATCAAACCATTCCCGTTAAATGGTCGTAACCACAAATATTTAATTAATTTTATCTAAGCACACATACACACACTCATATATATATATATATATATATATATATATTATATATATATATATATATATATATATATATATATATATATATAATATATATATATTTTCTTTTTTTTTTTTAATGCCTAATTTGAGTGTTCGTGGGGCTGGGCGTAGACGGGGCTTTCTATTACCTTTGCTAACGTTCGTGGCCTTCGATCTAATCTCGCGTCTGTTGAACACTACCTCACTACCTCTCTTCCTAACCTTTTACTTCTGTCTGAGACCCAGCTGGACAGGGATTCTTTCTCTAGCAATCTTAATGTCTCTAACTACAACTTTTTTCACAATTTCCGTCTAAATGGTGGAGTCTGTGCTTATATTAACATTAACACTCCTGTGACACGTCTCATAAATCTAGAATCTCCTAATTTCGATGTTTTATGGCTTAAAATCTCTTCCTACTACTACAATTATCTTGTGCTTCTGCTACTGCTCCCCTAATGGAACAGATTTTCCAGCCTTTTTTCAATATCTTACTACTACTCACGAGACTGTCACTTCTTCTCATCCAAATGCTGAGGTCCTCTATTTAGGGGATTTCAACGTACACCACACTGAGTGGTTGGGTTCCTCTCATACTGATACAGGTGGGAGGGAGGCCAATTCATTCAGCATTCTTAACGATCTGGAGCAGTTGATTAGGGAACCCACACACATTCCAGATCGTCCTAACAATTCTTGAATACACTTGATTTATGCTTCACCACTACTCCTTCTAGTTATAAATACACCATTTTCCCTCCTATTGGTAACTCTGACCATAATCTTATAGCTCTTAGTTATAATGCTTTCTCTCAACAGCTCCACATGCCCTAAACGTACTTTCTGGCACTTTAATCGGGATAATTGGGGGGCAATGCGCCGCTTCTTTGCTAACTATCATTGGAGTGAATCTTGCTTTGTCTCGGGGGACGCTTCTGTCTCTGCTGAAAAGGTAGGGGCAGTAATCCTTGAGGGATGGGCAGATCATTCCATCTTCAACTAAATCTTTTTCTCCCAAAAATCCATGTTCGATGCAATTGTTCTCTTGTCCTCGGGAGAGAGACATGCTTATCGTGAATGGAAAAACTCCTTCTCCTATCACTCTTGCTAATTTTCATCAGCCCGGAATCGATGCAGGATGTTCATCTACGGACTAAGCGTGCTTTCATAAGGAAGTGCGCTGACCTCCTGTCTTACTGATAAAAATTTGCCCTTGTCAAAAATATCTCTAAACTTCTGTAATCTCCTTTCCCTCTTTTCTCTCTGAGGTTCTGTGCTACACTCTTCGAAAAGGCTAATCTTCGGCCTCTTTTTTCATCTATTCCACCCTGCTCGATTCGGCTCCCCCTCCTATTCCTTCTCTCTCGGTGTCCATGTTTCTACCTGTAATTACCATGATCTGGTGCATGGGATCCGAATTATGAACGTCAGAAAGGCCAGGTGGCCCCCCTCTTGTTTGAGGGAGTGTACTTCCGTGTGGCGCCTGTCGTTCAGCTCTACTCTCTATGCTTATATTAATACTTTCCTCTATGCTGGAAGCGTGCGTTGTTCAGCGATCCCGAAATGTAGTCGTTCTGACCCTTCAATTCGACCTATCGCTCTCACTTGTGTTCTATCTAAATTTTTGAAACTCTCCTAACTCTCATTTCTGGATTTGGGTCTCATTCCTTCTTTGATCACAGAATGGCTTTCGTGCTCGAGGTTAACTGGTATCTTTCCTTTTACTGATCTATGGTCTTCTGCCTTAGGGACTTCGGGGAGTCTGTGTGGTGGCGCTTGACATATCCAGGCTTTCGACAGATGGTATGCGTCCACTCTCTAAGCTCCCTTCCTTTGGGTCCTCTCTCTTTGTTTTGTCTGTTTTCTCTAAGATCGTTCCATTCGGCAGTTGTAGATGGAGCGATCTTCCTCTTTTCTGTCAACTGGTTTCTCAGGGTTCGTTTATCTACTTATTCTTACTTTTCATTAACGATTCTCCACGGCATTTCAACGCTGTTCACTCGTATTATGATTCAACTCTACATCTTCTACTCATTTCAAATCTACACCTTCTTTTGCTTCTAAAGTACTCTCGTTTCAACTTTCTATTCTGGCATGGATGGTCCTGTGGGGCATAGCAACCTGTGAATTCATCCTTTAAAACTCACATCTTTAATCCCTTCAAAAACGCCTACTTTCCTATCTCTTCGATGGCTTTCCGTCTCACCTGAATACTTAACATTCTGGTCTACATAAACAACAAACTGTCTTGGAAACCACATCACAATGGTTGCTAAAGATGCTCTAGAATCTGGAGTTCTGTTCAGGTTCGAGAGTTTTTCTTCTAGCGTTACTCCAATATATGAGGGTCTTATCGCCTTGTATGGAGTCTGTTCTCAATTTGGGGGGGCTCTGGCTCCTCTCTTCTGGTAGGGTTGAGTCAAAGCTATGAGAATAAACTGCCCTACTTTCAAACTCTCTGACCTCTGCCTGGACGTGACGTTGGCGCGCTATCTTTTCTACAGTCCTACAATGGCAGTGTGAGGGAATTGGCCTCTCGCATTCTCACCGTTGCGTCGTCCTCGTTGCCGAGGGGTGCCCTGCTTTCCACAATTTGTGTGGACGTAGGAAATCCAGCTAGCCGTTGGTACTCTTCTTTCAGCACCTTTTTGTGGTTCTCTCCTTCTTCCATTTTCCACTGTATTTAATCTTCACTTTCAAGTCTTCCGTCTGCGTTCACCTGAGCTGTGCGTTAGTGTGTGTTTGTGTGGTTTGTCCTGTGTGGCCCCTCCTTGAAGGGGCTATGCCCGTGAGTGTGGCGTTTTGTTATATAATATATATATATATTATATATACGCTTATTAATATTAATTATATATATATATAGATAGGGAGCTTTGGGGAGCAGGAGGCATTTCCCCCTCCTAGATTTTCCTTACAGAACCTTCCAATAATATATATATAATATAATATATATATATATATATATATAATATATATTAATATTATTTTTTTTTTTTTATTTTATATATATTTATATATTATATATTATTAGTATTATATATAGTGGAGGGCCATGCCTACCCTTTATGAATGGCTAGATCTGTATTCTTGGCTTGAAATACTTTGTGGCTGAAAAAGTATGGGAGGGAAATACCTACCCTTTATGAATGGCTAGATTTGTACAGTTCTTGGCTAAAGATTCTTTGTGGCAAAAAGTATATTTAAAACACTGTTTATAAAATTGTAAATAGTAAAAAATACTAAATATTTAATTTCGAGACTAGCATCATTCCTTTAGAAATTAAAATTACTTATTTAAAAAGGGGGAGGTAGTAGGGTAAATCGTTGGTAGAGTAGAAACCCCCAACAAAGACCTAGTATAGTGATGGCGAACCACGAATTGACCTCCACCAACTTTTCAGTGACCCACGAGAAGAGGAGAAAACTCAGGAAATTGAATTTTTTTTTTTTATTTTTTTTTTTTTAAATGAGATATTCCTTAGAAATTATTCAACACTGCCAAACGTATGACGATGTTTCCAACTCTCCCATCCGTTCCTCGGCTAGTCTCACAATGCTTTGTTCAATTGCGGTGATAAACTGTTATAAAACCAATTAAAATTAAATAATATCGAAACATTTCTGAAATAGTTTATACACCTATGTATGTTATCTGATTGTTTTTCTCTTTGCAGTTTATCAGTTGTCAATGTTTAGTGTTAATGTCTACTCGTTTCTTTGTGATCATTCTAATTTAGTTTGTGACAATATTTGTACATGTGTAAATTATAATCCATCCATCCATGAACTATATAAAATCAACCACAAAGAATGGCCGTGGTATGGATATGATTGCTGTTTGCGTTAAGATTAAGACAACAAAAAATGAACCTCGAATTAAAGCATTGGCTATTAAAAAGCATCAACAAGTCTCTCATTAAAAATATATTAGCAAGTATATGTGTGATCCATTTATGTTTATAAAATTTTTAGATGTACTAAAAGTGACACGGCAACTATACTAAAGGTTTGCCATCGCTGACCTAGTTCTATACCTACAGGCAATTATAGTTGAGTGGTTGCTTGAATGAGTGTATTTTTTTATTTTTAAATCCAGCAGAATTTATAAATAATTGTGTAAGCCTAGAAAAATATGTCTTGGGCATTTTTTTTTTTACATAGTATTAAAATTGCACGATGACAACCTTTCAACTTAATTGTAAAACAAATTGAGCTTTAAAGCACACGGAAAGAGTATCTCGTTGATGTTAGTTCTAGCCTCAAACAAACAGCGAAGTTTATTACTTCAAAACTGTAAATAATTATACTTTCATTATCATTTAAATATAATAAAAGTTAGTTGTGTTAAACTTGCATAATGAAATTACATTGCTTGCTACGCTTTACAAAATCTCATTTGATACCTACGATGCTTCAAATGAAAAACGCTACAATGGGAATCTGAATCCCCCTTCCCGTATGAAAGCTATTGTTTTTGAATGGCATTTGTGTTCAGAAGAGTGGCTTCTTTTGGAACAGCAATAGTACAAAGAGAATAACACAACAATTTAATGAATAAAAAAGAAAACTGAAAAGTGTCTCTATAAGAATAGGTGAAATGAAAATAATAAAACTGTGTGGGTAAATTCACCTCGCATATGATATCTATAGACAAGAACCAACTCTGATTCTTCTATATAGAACATGTGAAGATCTCTGCCAGTTCCTCAAAACCACGTCTCTCTCAAATAATTGATTAAGCACTATAGAATATTCGAAAACAATGAAGGATCTAAGAAACAGAAAATGCAGCAACATACTTTAACTAAAAATTCTTTATTCAGAGAATAATTT
>SEYY01014734.1:85000-157649 GCA_009176605.1 Armadillidium nasatum | reverse complement strand
TGACAAATTATTTACTTGACTGAAACATTATCAATAAATCTTGTGGCTTTTACTGTCTATGCCTTTCATATATATATATATATATATATATATATATATATATATATATATATATATATATATATATATATATATATATAATATATATATATATATATATATATATATATATAATATAAATAAAAATTACCTGTAATGTCGATTTTGGAGTCTGTTTCAATTATTAAATTTTCATTTTCATTTTTCTTGAACAAGGAAGTTTCTTTTATACAAGCTGTACAAATAAATAGATTTTTGCCATCTTTTAAACAATACTTTTGTTGCAGGTATGGAGTAATTTTAATGAGGCTTTTTAGTATTGGTTTTTTGTGCCTTTTGAAAGGGTCATAACATTTTTGATTATAGTCTTTCGACATTTTATATTTATTCTGAAAAATATATATAATATATTATATATATATATATATATATATATATATATATATATATATATATATATATATATATATATATATATATATATATATATATATATATATATATATTAGGGATGGAGGAGAAGTATCAGTATTGGCTATTATCAATAAATTTTATGGTATGTGTATATATATATTATATATATATATATATATATTATATATATATATATATATAAATATATATATATATATATTATATATATATATATATATATATATATATATTATTTTATTTTATATATATATATATATATATATATATATATATATATATATATATATATATATAATATATATATATATATATATATATATATATATATATATATATATATATATATATATATATATATATATATATATATATATATATATATATATATATATATATTAGAGATGGAGCGATACCAAAAATTTTACCGATACCAATACCTAAAAATTTATCAGAACCGATACCCGATACCTGAAAATTCCTAACCCCCAAAGTCATAATTTTATTTCTAATTTTGCTCCCATATTTACTTATTTTTAAATTTAACCAGAAAGAATATATAAATATTGATAAAATTTATCTATATTCATTACAAGTCTACAGAGATCTCTAGCAGAGCTTGGGATTTGGAATATCATGCATGTTATGCAGTTGGATTATATACAGTGGCAGCTCGTAGCTTAAACTAGTGAGGTGCTGCTTCAGAAAATTTTTACACATTGTATAGCGTATGAAATTATTATTATTATATATGAAGAAACACTACCTTACATTTACACAACAGGAGTGGCACTGTGTGAGCAATAGTGTTTTCTCTACCTAGCACGTAGCTTCTTATCTTGAGGCATGTGTGTTTGCACATAATAGCAAAACAAAATCACTGGACCTTTGAGGTGCACATTTCAATACGATGATTTGTGTAATTTTTCATGAACTAGGGGATGGCTACTGACATAAAGCTTACAGATAATATAAAATGTACTAGAATAAAGAAAGGAAAAAAAACTCATTATATTGAATGTTATCAATAATGTTGATTGAGAACAGGGCTCAGTATGTGCTAGATTTTGTTATGTGAACTGTATTGTTGATGAACCTTGGGTATTTAAAACTGCATATTTAGACCATATATCATGTACTCTGGTTTTTATATTTTGCATATGTATGTGTATTTGGGTTAGCTAATTGTCCACTTTGAAAGTCTTGATAGGCCCTTGTGGATAATATATATATATATATATATATATATATATATATATATATATATATATATATATATATATATATATATATATATATATATATATATATATATATATATATATATATATATAAGAGGATTTTTCTGGTAAATCTATTGTATTACCTATTTTAAAAATTATGAAATAATTTTTAAACTTTTAATTGATTAGTAGAAGGAAATGGCTAGAGAAATTTCATATATATAGGCATGACAGAAGTGTGGCACTATCATTATATGAATATACTCTTCTCAAATAATATAGTAATATGCCTTTTTCTTTAAATTTTAGCTTACAATATGACATTCATGGTTAATTTTTATGTCTCGTAATAATATATATAGTTCTAAAATGCCACAATCCTACGTATTACTCAAAACCAGAAAATTCTACTTCTGAAATCAATTTTACTTTAAAGGAAAGGCTATAATAAATCAACCTTAATATTTCTATATTTTAACAACTTTTTTTTAACACTTTAAATCCTAATTCAAACTTGTACTCCATTTTTATCACATTTTTCAATGTAACTTTAGCCCAAAGTGACATTGCTTGATCCACACACACACACACACACACACACATATATATATATATATATATATATATATATATATATATATATATATATATATATATATATATATATATATATATATATATATATATATATATATATATATATATATATATATTATATATATATAATTAGAATATCAAATATTATTTATAATAATAATAATTTATATAAAGTTTCAAACTCTACTCAGGAAAAAAAACAGTTATATCAACAAATTTATCAAATCTTTCTTAATCACAAAATATAATAAAAATGAAAAAAACAAAAAAAAACAAATGATATCCTTTTGAAACTTTGAAGTTATCATTCTAAAGGTTAAAATACATTACTCTGGATTTGAGGAAATACTTATGCCAATTCAAAAACCAAGTGATCAATTTTTGGTATAATTTGTCAGAAAAACTAATAGGATATAAAATATGAGTGCTAATATAGTATGTGGCGGCCCAATGTGAAATTCACAAGAAATAAAGTAAGTAATAGTATGTGTTCTATATACAAATGCATGTCACATGAATATAATTATACAGGAGCTCCTCCTCTAGCATATGTATGTGGACTGCATACTATAGTAACAGCAATATATGATATTTTTTAAAATAAAATAAATATATTTTGAAAATGTGAATGCAAAATGTCATAGTGGTAGTGTTTGGCAAGTAAAATATGTGGTTAATATTAATATTTCAATATTTAATACCAAATTTGGATATTGTTTAGTTCATGGTATATATATATATATATATATATATATATATATATATATATATATATATATATATATATATATATATATATATATATATATATATATATATAAGATGTAAATTTTCTTTAAAGTTTAGAAAATGTTAATGCTTTTCTGAAACAGAGTAAAACTAACAATTAAAAAGGTGTCTAATAACTTTTAGATTTTTCAACCAATCTTCATGAAATTTTCTGAGGCTATAAAATTGGGCTAGATACACATTTTATATTTAAAAAAGTTTTTTATATACCAAACAATTTTGATACTGTGCACAAGAAAATTTTTAAAAATTGCAAACAATTTTCCCATACACAGCTCCAAAATTGTCGAATATACAAAAAAATTGTTCTAAATTAAAAATGCATACCTTGACCATTTTATTATATGGTAAACTGTTTTTGGGAAGCCAACATAAAAAGCTATGTCTTGAATTTTATTACTATGCTGATGTAACAACCTGGTTAACAGACAGTCAAAGGAAAATTCGACTTCAAATGTGGATGACTTGTTAGATCATCGTAATTTTTAGTTTTTTAATAAAATTTAACAAAAATTTAAACAAAAATTTTAACAAAAATCATGAAAAAAAAAAGTATTTTTCACTACTTCTTTTTTTTAAGTTAACTCACAGTGTGTCATGTTAGGTCTATTAGATTTACCATTCTAGTCAAGGTTAGGCTAAGTTGAAATAGTTTGTTAGATCTTATAAACTGATAAATGTAACAAACTAGTTCAATAACCTAACCTTTAATTGAAGGATAAATCCATGCTTATGGCAAGCTGATAGGCCTAACCTGGCGAATGCTGTCTCAACTAAAAAAAAAAAAATTTTAAATAATGGTCTATGGACAAGGATTTAGGTGTGATAATTAGCAGTAATCTGAAGGTGGGTGATCAATGTTTGGAAGCAAGGAATAAAGCTAATAAGATGTTAGGTATAATTAACCGCAATGTAGTTTACAAGAGCAAAGAGGTTATAAGCAAACTATATAATAGCTATGTCAGGCCAGCATTAGAGTATTGTGCACAAGTTTGGGCTCCTCATTTAAGAAAAGACATAGATACAGACGTCGAGCAACAAGGATGATTTCTGGCTTTGAAAATAAGAGCTATGAAGAGAGGTTGAAGGAGTTAGGAATGTTCTCAGTTGAAAGGAGATTTCTCAGAGGGGATATGATACAAGTTTACAAAATATTTGCATCTGACAGTAATACAGAGATTGAAAAATACTTCATAGTGGACCATGGAAGAGTAACTAGAGGACATAATAAGAAAATTAAAAAGAAGCCATGCCATCTCGATCTAAGAAAATACTGTTTCAGTAATAGAGTTGTTAATTTTTGGAATGACTTGCCACTGGAGGTTGTTGACTGTGATTCTCTTGTCAAATTTAAAAAGGGGCTAGATAGATATATGGATGGTTTGGGTATTATATAGAATAATCTGACTAAGCCAAATTGGCGGGTATATATGAATTTTTGGATCAACAGATCAACCTATGACTAAGCCTAACGGCAGTTTTTGTAGTGGGTGATGGCTCATTGAGTATTGCATGTGTAATGGGGTTTAGTTTTTCTTTTATCTATGCATGACTATGCATGAATGAACTGATAACTGGGATGGGATAGACCTAGTCTTTCGTGCATGTATTAGTATTGTTATTATTTGTTTGGACTGGGACAGTCTCGATAGGCCCTTGTGGCTTCTAACTGTCTCTATTTTCCTATGTTCCTATGTTCCTATGTTCCTATAGCAATTTGGTATTCAAAATTTTTTTTAAACAAAAGCTAGTCAAAGAACAAGGTTTTTTTTTTTTTATAAATTCAAAGTAGCTATAACTTCTTGAATTTTACTACTACACTGATATAACAACCTGGTTAAAAGACAGTCAAAGGACAATTCAACTTCAAATGCAGATTACTGTTAGATAGGAACATAGAAAAATAGAGACAGTAAGAAGCCACAAGGGCCTATCGAGACTGTCCCAGTCTACACAAATAATAACATCATCGTAATTGTAAGGTTTTTATAAAAATTAAATTTAAAAATTATAATTAAATAATAATGCATTTCAGCATATTTTGTCTTTATATTTTCAATATAGTGAAAAATACAGACTCATGGATCATATTAAACTATTACCAAAAAATGTTCAGAACTTAAAAATTACTATATATATATATATATATATATATATATATATATATATATATATATATATATATATAATATATATATATATATATATATATATATATATATATATATATATATATATATATTCTTTTACCCTGATTTGTTGGATCTCCTTAACCAATTTGCATTTAAATTTGGTTTGCAAATATTACAATTTAAAAATGATATTCATTTCCTACCATAACTACACAAAAATATTTTACAGTACATGCAGTTTCTTAAGTCACACTATAAACATATGTTATCTAATGTGCAAAATCATCAATACTCCCATAGTATTTAAATATTACTGATATTTTTTTTCCAGCAATGCGATTGCTAAGATCATATGCTGGTGCTTCATTCAATTATGAAATTATCATCACTATTTTCATCATTACTGTTCCCCAAACATTAATATTTTTACAATCACCACTTACCATGATACTCCAGAGAAGTGTCAAAACAAAAACAATGTCAACTGTACTATACCCTATACTCAAAGGTGGCATAACATATATCATAACATACGTCCTAGAACATGAGGGGTAGCCTGTATATTATCACCTTTTTGACATAGAAACCAGCAAAACCATGACATTTTTTAAAAGGTATCTATGAGAACAGTACCTCTATATAATTTCTAATTTAAAAAATCTAAATGAATTTCATGGTAAGCCATTATTTTTGACACATTTGGTTTAACTACAGTCTACACCTCATAACTCACGATAAGAACACTTTTTGCCTAAAAGTGACAATTTTTTTAATCCAATTTAATAAAGGTATCAAATGCACAAAAAAATTTTTTTAAATATTTTGTCAAAACAAAAGCGATGTCAACTGTACTATACCCAAAGGTGGCACAACATACACGGGCCTAGAACATGAGGGGTAGCCTGTAGATTATCACCTTTTTAACATAGAAACCAGCAAAATCATGACATTTTTTAAAAGGTATCTATGAGAACAAGTACCTCTATATAATTTCTAATTTAAAAAATCTAAATGAATTTCATGGTAAGCCATTATTTTCGACACATTTTGTTCAACTACAGTCTACACCTTGTAACTCACGATAAGAACACATTTTACCTAAAAGTGACAATTTTTTTAATCCAATTTAATAAAGGTATCAAATGCACAAAAAATTTTTTTAAATATTTTGTCAAAACAAAAGCGATGTCAACTGTACTATACCCAAAGGTGGCACAACATACACGGGCCTAGAACATGAGGGGTAGCCTGTAGATTATCACCTTTTTAACATAGAAACCAGCAAAATCATGACATTTTTTAAAAGGTATCTATGAGAACAATACCTCTATATAATTTCTAATTTAAAAAATCTAAATGAATTTCATGGTAAGCCATTATTTTTGACACATTTTGTTCAACTACAGTCTACACCTTGTAACTCACGATAAGAACACATTTTACCTAAAAGTGACAATTTTTTTAATCCAATTTAATAAAGGTATCAAATGCACAAAAATTTTTTTTAAATATTTTGTCAAAACAAAAGCGATGTCAACTGTACTATACCCAAAGGTGGCACAACATACACGGGCCTAGAACATGAGGGGTAGCCTGTATATTATCACCTTTTTGACATAGAAACCAGCAAAACCATGACATTTTTTAAAAGGTATCTATGAGAACAGTACCTCTATATAATTTCTAATTTAAAAAATCTAAATGAATTTCATGGTAAGCCATTATTTTTGACACATTTTGTTCAACTACAGTCTACACCTTGTAACTCACGATAAGAACACATTTTACCTAAAAGTGACAATTTTTTTAATCCAATTTAATAAAGGTATCAAATGCACAAAAAATTTTTTAAATATTTTGTCAAAACAAAAGCGATGTCAACTGTACTATACCCAAAGGTGGCACAACATACACGGGCCTAGAACATGAGGGGTAGCCTGTAGATTATCACCTTTTTAACATAGAAACCAGCAAAATCATGACATTTTTTAAAAGGTATCTATGAGAACAATACCTCTATATAATTTCTAATTTAAAAAATCTAAATGAATTTCATGGTAAGCCATTATTTTCGACACATTTTGTTCAACTACAGTCTACACCTTGTAACTCACGATAAGAACACATTTTACCTAAAAGTGACAATTTTTTTTAATCTAATTAAATAAAGGTATCAAATGCACAAAAAAAAATTAAATATTAATGAAAAGTATTAATAAAATTCACATAAATATAATGTTAGGGATATCAAAGTTTACATGGCAAAGTGTATATGGTAAACTTGGGGGTATTTTAAATATCATGCAAAAAACTCCCCGATTTAGTTCTCACACAGCCGCTAGGCGGAGATTAATCGCCACAAAATTTCAAATATCAAGAAAGGGTTTTATCAATGAAAATCCCGGACTTGCCGCAACTTATTATAGGGTAAACTTTGATGTTACTTACATATTTTTATCTAAATATTTCAATGTATATCTTTATAAATATATAATCCTATACTAAAAGTAAATAATTCTAGTGTCGTAACCTAGTAACTTTATTTTATGTTAAACTAAATAAATATAGTTAAGTAGACATATAACTAATTAAATAGAGTCCTAGGTAGACATTTAGTAATACTATGTTAAGCATAAATTTACCTAGTTCTTTAAATTTAGTGTTCAGGTTAAATTGGGTCTTTGAGCTTGTGTGAAGGAAAATCTTTCACATAAAATAAGCATAAGCAACATACTTGTTTGTTTGTTTACCTATTTTAAGGATATTTATCTAAGTTTTGCATATTTAAAGCATTGAAGTCTTTAAGGTTAGTCTGTTTGTCTGTTAGTATGTCTGTTCCCAACCTTTTTTTGCTTGTAGCTAGACCCCTGAATCCTAAATATAAAAATGTGGATTCCCTATATACTTATAAGTAATTTTTTTAAATTAAATATTTATTTATAGGTTAATAAAAACTAATAATTGATCCAATCCAATATAATATAAAAAATCTAAGTTTTGGAAATTGTAATTGATAAAACTTAAACGTACTTTTATTTGTAATGACAGAATTAATAAAAAATTATTTTTCAAAAATAGAATTTCAAAAAACTTATTAAATTTATTACTAGTGCCATTAAATAGGATCTCTACTAATAGGTCCTACTAATGAGACTCTTGTGGCTGATGTTTTGATATTATCATTTTAATATCTGGATCCAATTTTGTGAGAGTCAGACGAAGATCACCTTTTTTTACTATATCAAATCGATTACTAACAATGTTTCCGTGGCTCCATGGGGAGGTCCATGTGGACTCCGGTTTGGAAACGCTGATCGAGAAAAAATTAATACTCTGCCTTTAATATTTTGTATACTATGAGTATCTCACCTAAATATAGATAATGAACAAGAAAAAGAAGTATGGCTGTTGGCACTTTTCAGATTGTCGTGTAATTAGCGAAAGGTTGTCGCAAAGTAAATGTATATTTTAATTTATACCTTTATAAACTAAATATTAAAAATATATAATATAGGCAATATCTATATAAACTAAAGTAGATAAGAACATAAGAAAAATGGAGATAGTAAGAAGCCACAAGGGCTTATCAAGACTTTCCCAGTCACACTAAAGTAGATAATTTGACAATCTAAATACACATTCAACATGCAAAATATTTAACACAGAGTACACAATATGTGAACTAAGCACACAATGGCAGAAAGACAATACTATCATTCACAAAGTAAAAGGTATATATATATTTTTTTTCCAGCAATATGCTAGTGCTTCATTTAATTATGTGAATTATTATTCGGTAAATATGCAGTTTACGTCTCTTACCTGGTGTACCTGGTATTTAGTTTTTCAAAATATAAACTGGAAATGTAATGTATATTGAAGAAAAACTATTTAAGTGTTGTGGATAATCAGATTTGATTAATTAAAATGTAGTTAAGATAGTAAAAATATATTTTAAATATCATAAAGCTTGGTTTTCATCTGTAATTTTGATATCACAAGTAATTGGGTACAGAGAACAATTTGAAAATATATTGGTACTAATGTAGGTATGTTGTGATAGTTTATCTAAGTTGTCAAATATATTAAAATTAATATATATATATATATATATATATATATATATATATATATATATATATATATATATATATATATATATATATATATTATATATATATATATATATATCATTAAATGAGGTAAAACTAACCATGCTGGGTAAAACTTACTACCCTCAAAATTAAATTTTAATCAATTTTTTATGAAAAATTATTGTTTTGAATTTTTTTTTTTATATAGAATAGTTTCATTAAACATATTTCATTGTTCTGTATAAAAGTAGTTTAATAAATGACAATATTAACAAAAAAATTTCACCCTTTTTATTTTTAGGTAGTTATTTTTTTGACAAAATTCCAAAACTTTTCTAAGATCTGTCTCTAAAAAAGTAAATTGAGTACGTAACCATAGATTTAAAAGATTTGAAGAACATTAGAGGTAAGTGTTTACATTTAAAATAATATAAATATTCTTTACTGTTTAGAAAACATTAATGTTTAAAAGTAGGATAAAACTAACTAAAAAATATTTGTGGTAACTTTTTATATTATTTTATAATCTATGTGAAATTTTCAGAGGTTATAAAGTTGGGTAAGATGATATATTTTTTATTTAGAACAATTATTTGTATACCTATTTTCATTTCTTATCAAAATTATTTTAAAATTTTCCCATGTACAGTATAAAAATGGAAGGATATACAAAAAAAATTTTTAAATAAAAAATCCATACCTTGCCTAATTGTATATTCTTTTGCAAGGTTTTTTTTTTTTTTTTAAATCCCAACCATATTATTGCTGTGCACTCGAAAATTTTTGATATTTATATTTTTCTGAAATTTTTTCCATGCACTACCTAAATGATTGAGTATAAAAATTTTTTTTATAGGGTGAGATATATATTTTTTATTTAGAGATTTTTTTGTATACATTTTACTGCTATGCATCAGAAAAGCTAATAATTTGAAATATTTCCTGTGCACAGCAATAAAATGGTTGGATATATAAACAAAAGATTGTACAGTTGGGCAAGTTACACATTTTTTATTTAGAAAAAAATTTTGTATACCCAACCGTTTTGGTGCTGTGCATGGGAAATTTTTTTTAAAACAATTCCTGTGCACAGTGTCAAAATCGTTGGGTATACAAAAAATTATTGTAAATAAAAAATATGTATCTTACCCAGCTACACAACCTCAGAAAATATTATGAACTTGTCATATTTTAAAAAAAAAAGTTATGCCCAAAAATATTATTTTTTTACTAAAAAAATTTGACGTTTCATGATCACTGGATATTTGGGGTAATTCGAATTTTATTTGGGTAGCCATGAAAATTTTAAGTATAACAAAATGGATATCAATGATTGAACTATGTACATGTCAATTATCAAGTCATTTTGACAAAGTGTATATGCTGAAAAATTTGTATAAATTTTGTTACCATACACATGTCCAAATTTTTTTTTTTCAAATTATATCTAGATAATGTATAATACTATTCCTATCCATTTATATTAATAAAAAGTATTTTTAAATAATATTAATTTAAATAATAAAAAATGTTTTACCCTTTGTAAGAGGTTAGTTTTACTTTCATTTTTTGTCATCTGCAATTTTAAAAAATTAAAAATTTTTTTTTTCATATTTGCATATACTTTTTTATATTAAAATATTCAGAAAGGTTTGTGTTTCAAAAAAAAAAAATAGTTATATCATGTAACCCTGATATTTTGCACCTTCAGAAAGTCTAAATTTTTGAAAAATTGGTTGATTTTACCCTGTTTTACAGTATATATATATATATATATATATATATATATATATATATATATATATATATATATATATATATATATATATATATATATATATATATATATATATATATATAAATTAATTTTTTTTTTTTTTTCTTATAATTTTTTATTTATTTATTTATTTTTTAATTAAGGTGCAGAGAGAGCCAGCATTCGCCAGGGTAAGCTTAATTACTCGATGCTAGCATAGATTTATCTTTCAACTTCAAGACTTATGAACTCTTAACATTACCCCTTCCCCATTTACATTCCTATCCTTTCTAAATAGGCTTATTCATAATATTTGAAATTAATACCTTATCCTCATTCAAGCAAAAATTGAAATATTTTTTTCTTGTATTATATGTTCTAAGTAAAGTCTATTCAGACAAATGTTAAGTTTGTCAAGATTTATGTAATAATACATCTTGCCATAAAATCTAACTACAGAAATTCTCCTATAAATGACAAATTTTTGTGTCCATTCAGGTAACAGGATCTGAGGTTCCAACCTCAATTTATATACTTTGCAATACACACGTGAGAGTAATGGGCAAACTTCGATTCTTAAACCAGAGAAAAATGACTGAGACCCAAGATAATTCAACTTATGGTAAAAAGTTGAAGTCTAGTCTTTGATTCCAGATTGGTCTAGCATATTTGAGCAAGGTGGATAAGAAACAAATTAAATTGGCTAGACTTAATCATTATTCCTCATTTTTTTTGCAGTGATCATTTTTATGAGGAAACTAATCGGTTGCCATAATTATTCAACAAAAGTTGCTATAAAACATTTTTATTGATTGCCATATTTTTGGTCATCAGATAAATGCTATATCAATTTTTTTAAAGATAATTCTTTGATTTTTAATTTATAAATTGTTTTCGTTTGAACATTCTCTTCACTTTTTTTTTTTTTTTTTTTTTTTTTAGATAAAATTTATTTTATATCCTTTCATAACTAACACCCTTATAGAATTGTTGAATAGAATTGTTGAACCAATCAAGTTAGTTCCACTGTTACTGCCCTCATTTGTTCTGTTTACATTTTTTAATAATAAAGAATTGAATTATGATTTGTGAATCACCTGTTCTTTTGTATTTTCAGTTATTTTAAAAGAGTATTTAAAAATTATAGAGATTTAAATATATACAGTAAAATTTGTGACACTTAAGAAGGATCTATGGAGATCTTTAGATCAGTTACTCAAAGCGTCCTTGGAACTCCACATTCAGGAACACAGTCTAGTGGGGCTGAAACTGTAAGTAAAACTTTTCCTTTATTTAATTTTAATTCATTTGAATATTTAATTAATTGATGTTAAAAAAATTTTCAAAAAAAAAAAAAAAATTTCCGTTATTCTTATGTATCTTTATTGCTAAAAATTTAATATCTACCGCAAATTTTAATATAGTTCCATAGTTTTATTTTTCCTCGTTAATTAACAGTAAAAATTAAAGTCAGTTTCCAAATGCTGAGTATTTAATTCTTAATCTTTCAAAAGTGATTATATGTATACTTACACTGAATTCTTTCTTAGTTTATTATAGTGTTTATTTCTAGCCTCATAATTTACTATATTAAAATACAGGATTTCTTCTTTAAACTTGAACTTTATGAGAATTATTAATGAACTTCCTTTGAAAATTTATTTTAAAAAAATATGATAACTTCTGTAAAGTATATATATTTTAATTAACCTGTATCATTATTATACATATAATTTGATGTTTATCAATCAGGTTGAAAGGCTTCTCGATAGAGTTCAATCTTCAACATTGCTGGAGGATCGAAGAGATGGATGTCGTGCCCTTAAAGCTTTATCAAGAAAATATAGATTGCTCGTTGGAGCTCATGGAATGGATACATTAATTCAGGTCTCCTTTTATTTATTTTCATTTTAACTTAAATTTGCTATTTTATATTAATAGTATTAATGATAAGAAAATTGGGATTAGTTGCGTGTTTTTTATTACAGGTTCTTGAGAGTGACCGTAGTGATCATGAAATTGTTAATTATGCCTTGGAAACTCTTGTGAATATAACTTCAGATGAAATGTTTATTAAAGATGGTTTGTTAATTTTAATATACTTTTAATCTTTGACGTTTGTGTCATATATTGGTAATATTTTTTCACAGTTTAATAGAGGTTTGCAGACAAAGTGATTTGAAAGATGTTTAAAATTCATTTTTATACTATATATATATATATATATATATATATATATATATATATATATATATATATATATATATATATATATATATATATATATATATATATATATATATATATATATATATATATATATATATATATATATATATATATATAATTAGATGATGATGAAAATGCAGGAGAACAAGAATCAACTAATATTGGAGAACAGTTTACTGAAATTTTTATTAAAAGAGTAGAAAATATAGGTCTAGTCATGAGTCTTATGGACGAATTCGATTTCAAAGTTCGATTCCCAGCTATGAAACTTCTTAATAATTTGCTAAGAAATAGGTTTGAATTATTATTATTAGTTATTATTATTATTATTATTATTATTATTATTATTATTATTATTATTATTATTATTATTATTATTATTATTATTATTATTATTATTATTATTATTAGGCCAAAGGAAGTACAAGAAGTTATTTTGGTAACCCCAAGTGGGGTTTCTAAGTTGATGGATATGCTCTCTGACAGCAGAGAAATAATAAGAAACGATGTAAGTGTTTAAGTCATTAATATATATATATATATATATATATATATATATATATATATATATATATATATATATATATATATATATATATATATATATATATATATATATATATATATATATATATATATATATGTTTTGCTTATATGGGGTGAATTTTTTTTATTATTTGTGGTTATTTAAATTTTTAATAGACTCTGCTGCTGCTCACTGAGTTGACAAAGGGCAACACCAACCTGCAGAAGATCGTTGCTTTTGAGAACGCTTTTGATCACTTGTTTGGCATTGTTAAAGCGGAAGACCTGTCTGATGGGGGCGTTGTTGTAGGAGACTGTTTAGGGCTAATGCTAACTCTATTGAAAAATAATCCATCGAATCAAACCTTTTTCAAAGAAGGTAAATTGATTATTATTATTATTATTATTATTATTATTATTATTATATTATGTCTATTATTATTATTTTATTATTTTATTCTATGTTTGAATTATTTTTTTTTTAATGTTTCAAACATGAGAAATTTGAGTTGAAACTTCTCTAGTAGAATATATATTTTAGAGAAAACTTTTTAGTAGGTCTGCAGAGGCTTAAAAGTTTTTTTTTTGGGAGCAGCTGGAGCCAAATGTTTAGAAGAATTTGGAGACATATGTTCTTTCAGAAAGTATATATATAGCTCTTAATTCATTTTTTTTTTTTCTTTTTTCCACACCTGGTTTTCACCATCGAAATTAATGTTGTGTTTGTGAGGCTCAAGGAAACAGATAGAAATTTAATTAAAAGATAGAAATTCACTATCTTTTTTTTTTTTTTTTTAAATATATTCTGTGCATTCATTTTCTAGGGCGTTATATTCAAAGAATGTCTGAATTCTTTGACTTCTCCGTGGATGGTGAAGCAAGCAACAGTGGCTGGTCAACGCAGAAAGGTGGCAAATGTTCATTATATGCTTAAGGTAAAAATAAACCTATATATATATATATATATATATATATATATATATATATATATATATATATATATATATATATATATATATATATATATATATATATATATATATATATATATATATATATATATATATATATATAGTTGTTGAGGATATTAGTGTCACCCCAAAATTCTGCCCAAGCTGTCGCTTCTTGTCAAGAAAGCAATGAAAAGTTGTGGCCTTTTAGAACGTCTTTGTAATCTTCTTATGGCTGTAGGAGTCCCTGCAGATATCCTTTCGGACACCATCTTGGCTGTTGCCGAACTTATTAGGGGAAACCAGGAAAGTCAGGAGTATTTTTCTAAAGTTACAGCGCCTTCTAATCCCCCAAGGTAAATATTAAAAACTTTTAGTGTTCAGATTGTATTGTTTAATTTTATATTATTTATTTATTTATTTATTTTTTGTATAGAAAAGTATAGTTTTATTATATGATTTTTTTAATAAAATTAAATTATAAATGTTTTTTTTTATTTCAATATTGAGTGAGTTACAATTTTTAAGCTAGTTGTTTTCTTTCATTTTCAAGAACTAGTTTTGAAATATTCAATAAAAATATTACATATTCTCTTTATCCCTAAATAATTTATACCACTTTTATCACAAATATTGCAAGTTTTAAGGTTCATATGGATCTCAATTAGGGATGGAATGAAGTATCGGTATCGACAAGTATCGGTATATTATCAAGTATCGGTTATCGGCAAAAATTTTGGTATCGCTCCATCCCTAATCTTAACGGATTTTTTTTCTTTCTTCAGACCAGCTATTGTTGTTCTTCTCATGTCGATGGTTAATGAAAAGCAACATTTCGTATTGAGGTGCGCGGTTCTTTATTGTTTCCAGTGCTTCCTCTACAGGAATCCAACAAGTCAGGAAAAAATTGTTTCCACACTTCTTCCTCAAACTGTAGAAGGTGAGAAATTTTCAAAGTTTTTTTTTTTTTTTATTCAGTTTGTGTGTTCATTTATTTAGTCCATTGTTTATCGTTTCTTTAATTATGTTATGCCTATTTGAAATTATATTTAAAATCAGGTTCTTAAAATATATATTATCACTTATATTCTTTATTTCAAACTGCTTAAATTATCTTGTATGGTCTTATGTCTTACCATTAGGCATGAAAGGGATAAATATAATATGAAAGGTCTAAGGCACAGAGTTACAATTTACGTGTAGGTACATAAGTTCTTTTTTAACCTACTGTAAAGCCTATAATTGAAGGAGACAGAATGGTGTGTACATAAAAATCCCTCTTTTCATTTTGCTTTAAAGGATAGTTGCGCAACTTGAAAACTTAATATAAAAAGTTCAATGTAACATCATAATATAATTCATTCAAATTATTTATATTTAATTGATATAATTGAAGAATATAATTTTTAAAACTTAAGTAATCTGCTTCGACTAGAAATTGAACTACAAAAAAATTTAGGATAAACATTAATTTAATTTTGATGTGTATTGTATGCTAAATTTTCGTATATTTAGATCTGGAAAAACATATGCTGAAGTGAGGCTATGTTTTACACTTTGTTTAAAAATAAAGAAAAGTCTAATCATCGTTCACCCGCGAAGGATTGATGCAATGTTGGCAAGGAGGAAGTGATGATAGGTATTCGATGACAAGTTTGGGATTAATAAACAACGAATGAAAGCATCCCTGTTTGTTTGGTTGGAAGAGAGACTGACCGCTTTAAGAATTGGATATACGAAGTTAATTATTATATTGACATTTCTCAGGAAGCTTCAAGCATGGTTACTAAATCAAAAAAAAATTAAACTTTGTCCCTGACTTCAATTCCTTAAAGATAACTGAAAATTATTTATCACTTTGACTGAAATAATTATACTGGGAAATTTATTATTCAGTACAACATATTTTTTTACTCGTAGAAAGTGAGTTATTTTTTTTTTTATTATTATTATTTTTTTTACGGTCATTGCCCTTTTCAAGGAGAGGGCAGAATTATAAAGTAAAAGAAAAACCCACCTAGGCCCAAACTTGACACAAATATCTCTCTCATGTTGATGCAGAAGGAAACTTTAAAGAAAGGAAGATTAAATACAGCAGAAAAAAAACAGATGGCAATTAATTCCACAGAACAGAGGTGGCTGAAATGGAGGCGACAACAAAATGAACATTTATGAATGTAACAGGAAAGATCAAAGAAGGAAGAGGATATACTGCCCACTAACTACTACTTTAGAACCTGACCTACTTCAGGTTTATTTTAACGGTCTTTTTGTATAGCAAGAATAAAATAGAGATCAGGTGATTACCATCTTCTGAATTAAAGGAAATGATTTTCCACTACTATACTTTTGAACTAGAGAATTTTTTTTTCCTTTTTCACTCAAAATTTGCATTTCCATAATTTATCCTATTAAGTCGGACCTAATTCTCCTTTTTAAACACACCGTGACTTGCTTCTTCAGTATTCTAAGTCTTCAAAAATTAAGTGTAGCGTCGTTACCACTATTAAAAAGTATCACCACACTACCACACTCTCCATCTCCTTCTATATAAGATACACACTAGAATGGTTGCCAGGTCATTTCTTATCAAAGTAATAATAATAATAATAATAATAATAATAATAATAATAGTATCTAATTTTGATTCTTCTTACTGTATAATGAAAATCTTGTGAAGAAGGTATGAAATCACCTCTATAGGTATCGTATATATATATATATATATATATATATATATATATATATATATATATATATATATATATATATATATATATATATATATATATATATATATATATATATATATATATATATATATATATATATATATATATATATATATTTTTATTTTAATTTTAAAAAAAAAAAAAAATTTTTAATAATAATAATAAAATAATAATAATTAATAATAATAATAATAAATAATAATAATAATAATATATGACAGAGATTGAGTTTTGTTTTGGAATTTTATGTTTAATATTGTCTAGTTATCTCGTGTGTGTGGTGAAGTTCAAAAAGTAAAATTTTGTGTTCTTTATTAAAATGTTTATGGGTTATTTCTTACTAATATAATTGTACAGATTCCCTTGCATGAACTATTTTTTTTATTTTTTATTTTTTTTTTAAATTAAGAGCCGCCATAAGTCATGAAGTTTTGTTTTGTTTGGAACTCCGCCCATTTTTGTTCAAATTATCAAAAATTTTGAAAAAGTAATTTATTTTTATACATGAGGAGCAATGAAATATTTTGGTTTGCTTTTTTAAATTTTAATTGTAATTTCGAGTTATATATATATATATATATATATATATATATATATATATATATATATATATATATATATATATATATATATATATATATATATATATATATATATTAACTCTACACTAGTTGCATACAATAAAAGTTATTGTATGTCAGATATTATTTTCGAAATTTGTAAATTGCCATGAAGAATTCTTACTTTATGGATACAATTCAAAAATCAATTAATTATGGATGGTCCCTTTATGCTTTTGAAAAGAACCAATCCTTTGTATCAAGCACTATTAATTCTTGACTCACAAATCATATCAATGTATTTATATGTTTTCCTGAACTTGTGGCTGCTGTGAGCGCTTCCTGAGGGCTCCAATGATATGAGTACATTTTAGTTATGAAGTTTCGGATACTCATCCCTAGTCAAGGTGTTACTTATTCACTTTTCCTGTTTATGACAAAGTTTTCAAGAACTTTTCATTTGTGAGTTGCGAATTTTAATTAAAGTTTGATAAGCTTAAGTTTCGTTAGATAAAAATAAATTTTTTTTTTTTTTTTTTTTTTTTGCCTCGAAACCGCTAAACAAAATCTTTATTAACTTTTATTTATATTACTTAAAATTTTCAGACATATGTCTACTGTCTTTAGCAGTCTTTAAAACTTTCAGATAAATGTCCATTATCTTCAGCGGTCCCTTTTATTTTAGTTAACTTTTTCGATATTTTAAAATGTTGTAATGATTTTGGCAGATATTGCAAGAGATTCAGGAACGTTACATATACAGAAGATGCAGATAATTCAGAACAGAACAGACAGAGTAGCGATTTGTATGTTCTGTGCCTTGGGGCGTGTTGGTTTTAAATTTCGAATTATTTGGTGTTCCTTTCATATGCTCACGCATGAGCTAAATGCAAAGCATTTTCAAAAAGAATTTGTATTTATCCTGACGCGGGGAGACTTTTTCATTTTTCGGTTAAAGAAATTAGCACACATTGACTTCATTGTGTCTATGAATTAAAAATAGCACTATGTCACAAGGTTCTTTGATAACAATAAGGTTTATATTATAATACACACAGCAGAAGCATTCAAAAAAATGGGAATTATAGGTTATGTATGGCCAATTTCATCATGTTTCTTGTGTGTGGAGTATTAGTCATAATACCGTTCATTTATGACCACATTTTGTCTTTGTTTTTCATACACATAATTACTTGGCACCAACTTGTACTTTATTTTTATCCATATTACGCATACTTGTTTTCTAATCTCCCATGGCTGCATGGTTCTCCTTTCCTGTATTCTTTTTTTTGTTTTGTTTCATTGGGGACATTGGTTAACACGGGATCTAATTGCCCTCTTAATACTGAGAAATATTTTAAAATTGTCATTTTATAATAATAATAATGGATTGATTATATTTTCTTTTTTTTCAACATAGCCAATGAAATCACCGCGGGACAGCTTCTATGTGGAGGACTCTTTTCTTCTGATCCCATCTCCAGCTGGTTTTCCTCTGTTGCCCTTTCGCACGCACTCTTAGATAACACAAGTCAAAAGGTTTGTATTATGGAGTATCCCTTTCTTTGTATCATATTTTATTATTATTATTATTATTATTATTATTATTATTATTATTATTATTATTATTATTATTATTATTATTATTATTATTATAGGAACAACTGCTGCGTGTTCAGTTGGCAACAGGAGTTGGTAGTTCACCTGTGTCACTCCTTCAGCAGTGTACATCCCTTCTGCAAGGCGGAACCAAGATTTTGACACGCCTAGGAATTTTGCAACTACTTTGCATGTGGTTAGCACAGTGTCCTATTGCAGTTACCCACCTCCTTTCTCTACCAGGGGTTATACCCAACTTAACAGCTTATCTAAGTTCAAACGAGCAAGATGAAATTGAAATCATTTGTCAAGGTGTTTGTGCATTTCTCTTGGGGTTGTGCGCCTATTTCAATGAAGGGGTTGTGGTCATCTTTTACGAGGGAAGCCCTTACGCATCTCGTTTCAAATCGAGTAGGCGTTGAGAATTTTATGGACAAGGTGGAGAGTATCCTGAAGACTGAATCTTATTCCCGTGCCGCTCAGTCGCCTCAACTTAAGGCACGACAACCCTCTGAAGTCATATTCGACTACGAATTTACTAAACTTTTTAAGTCTCTTGAGGGTAAGTGCTTAAAATTAAAAAAAAATTGCTAACCATTACTAAATTTCAGTTGAGAATATATAAGTACAATTAAAACAAATTTAAAAGAAGCGAGACTTTCGAAGGAGCAACCGTCCTTCCTCTTTCAGGTTCAAGTTTAATATTTTAGTATAGTTGTGTGTAGAGAGTTTTGGCATAATGTTACAGGACAACCATTGAGAACAATAATTGACAATGAGAATAATAATTCTCAATATAGTTGTTTTGTAACATTACATCAAAAATTTGATGTAAATTTTATGCATAAATTTGGGTTAATATAACATTCGACAGCAACAATTAGGATCCTAAACATTTATGGTATCAGTATTTGTTAAATATTTTTTCAGCTCAATCTCCTAAGGCTTGCATTTAATAAACACTGATTGAATAGCTTCTCGTCATCAAATCCTCAGATAAGGTTTCCTTGAAAAAAAAATTTCAAATTTATGAACCTTACTTTATTAATGGGCCTCCATTTTAAAGGTTGCTCTCAAGGAAAACAAAATCATAAATAATAACTAACGACCAATAAAAAAAAACTAAATGAAATGCCATATCTTAATGACAAATTTTGTTTCCAGATTTTTTTTTTTCAAAAGTTTGCCAAATCCTGACTTATTTTACCCTTTCCTCAAACTTAAAAATGTGTTTCAAGTCTTGCAAAATCGATATATTCCATGACCAACCAACCAACCAACCAACCAACCAACCAACCAACCAACATTCAATGTGAAAGAAATTTTTGTTTCGGCCAAACGTACGATTTTATATGGAAATATATTATCTGTAAATAAGAGTATATTATTATTATCATCATCATCATCATCATCATCATCATCATCAATATCCCCCTTATACGCCTCTGGCCTAGGCTGTCTTAAGCTATAAATATTTTTGAAGAACGTTTGAAGGCTGTTGATAAAATGTGAATTTCCAAAATAAATAAGTTCTTGACGTCGACAAAGTTTGCGGTTGATGTTGATGTTGTAGGGCGTATTTCAAACAGGATCAAACCTCTTCGCACGATTTCAGACACTTGAACAAAGTGTATCATCTGCTCTGTTGAACCTGAAGTAAATAGTTTCTCTTTTAATTATGAATAGCTAAATGTTTCTTTTGTGCGAAAAATGGTTAAATTATTTTTGAATGTTGCCTCAGGAAAGTTAGGTCTTGGTCGCTTGTTGCACGTTGTTATTGCTCCAATGTTGAAAGCTGCGTTAGGTGTTCAGAGAGTATATTCTTTCACATAAAGTACATATTTAACTAAATCATTCACATATTCTTTATCAACAATTGAAATAAATAAAACACAAATAACAGCAACTTGTACGTTAAAAGAAAAACAGTATGTCTGTAATTCATCAAAAATAATCTTTTGAGGAATCCTTAAAATTGGTTCGAAGATATCTTTGCTGAAGGACAGATTTCGCCAAGATTCCTATGACACAAAATCCTCTTCGAACCAAAGAAAACCTTTGTCCTTAAAAATACTGATTTCCATTAAGGAATTCTTCTCAAAGGGTACCTCAGTAAAGCTATTCTCACAAGAGTGCTTATAAAATACGGTCTTAAGCCTTTAATTTTACAAAAAAAAAAAAAAAAATCTTAAACTCCACAACTCTCTTTGAAAGTTAGTGTCTTGCGATTTTTCCTGAAAAATATTTTCATGGGGGATACTTTATATGTAATTTAATTTTATATTCCAAGAAGAATAAATATGGAATATTTAAGTTTGATTCAAATTTTAAAATATAAGATATTTATTTTAAGGTTCGTATTGGAAGAAAAGCAAATTGGGTTACTACAAGTTGTTGTTTTCTTCTATTTCTTTTTTAGGTTGAAATGAATTTATAGGTCTTCAATATTTTTTGTTCTGTAAGATCTCACATAATCTCTAAGTCTCAAGCATGTATCTCTTTTCGCTTCTTTTAATATTCAACTTTCTTGGATTCAATTTCAGCATCCTTACTTCGGACGTTACTACCGGAAGCGAACGGATCGAACCCTGAAATTCCTACTGCAGAAGTGATTAGGTACAAAAGCATTATTAGGGATCAAGATGAAGCCTTAACCAATGTACGAAAAAGTCTCTCTGAAAAAGATTTTGAATTGCAGAAACTTAGGCAAGATTTCGAAACGGTACAGGCAGAACTTCAACAACTTAGGTCTAAAGGTTCATACGAAATATATATATATATATATATATATATATATATATATATATATATATATATATATATATATATATATATAATATATATATATATATATATATATATATATAATATATATATATTGAATTTTCTTAAAAAGACCTCCAAGTTTAATCCCATTATCTTCAGAAAGAACCTGAAGGGGACACACCTTTCTCCATCTATGATTTTGTTGATATCAATAGTTTGTTGTTGAATTTTATCTATTTTGTATTGTTGTCTGTATGTGTGTGCGTGTGTGTGTTTGTCAAAAGGCTTTTAAATGTTAATCCTTTGATCTTCTTTTTAAAAGGACAAATGCATCCTTCCCTTCAAAATGGTGAAACGAATACCGGTTATGTAAATTCAGATGAAGTAGCTAATAATAACTCAGTGTCTCTTCTTCGGGAGCAACTTACGGAGATGACTTACGCTCGGGATTATTATTACTTCCAGTTAATGGAAAAGGAAGCGTTGCTCCAGAAGCAGGTTTGTGTTTCTTGTAGTTCAGATGTTCTAGCTGCAATATCAGCAAATTTATGTCGAACTGTGTATTTCATATGAAAAGTATATATATATATATATATATATATATATATATATATATATATATATATATATATATATATATATATATATATATATATATATATATATATATATATATATATATATATATATATATATATATATATATATATATATATATATAAAGCAAGAGGAAAGCTTGAACAACACTTGTGCCAATACCAATCCAGAAGTAGAAAACATGCGAAAGCAACTTGAAGGTCTTCAGTTAGCACTATACAAGAAAGACGAAGAAATTCAGCAACTTAGAGAACCTATCGTTACCTCATCGTCTTCAGGCAATACAGGGTCAAGCTCTGATCAAACTCATTTGGTACAGTCTTATTTATTTATTTATTTTTTTTTGTTTTGTTTTCGCTAATGTACCATTTTGAAAGCTAATTAGTATAACTTTTTTTAGATATATATTTTTCTAAGTGTTTATATACTTATTAAGAAAATCTAATTGAATGTATTAGTATACATTCTATCAAGACATACATTCTATCAATATAAAAGTGTTTTGAGAATAATTTTGAGATTTTTTGTATTTAATCATAATTTGGGAATTGAGTAACACAACCTTTCATACCTTTATTCATTGTCCATATCGAAAGTATTGTAAAACCTTGTCCCATACCATTTAGTACTTATTGAATCATGATGATTTTGTAGTGAGTTCAGTCATTGTCAGTTACATTTTTGCAGTTTTTAAAAGTCGATTAAGAGTCTCGGTAAACTTTACTTCCTCTTTTGATCACTTTCTGCTATTATTACATTTTACCTCCCCGTCTTACCTTGTAACTGTCAACACCTTCAGTTAATTGACATATGAGGAGAAAGCTTGTTATTAAAATTCTATTTGTCAAAAAGACTTATTACTTGACTTATTATGCAGTATACACAATACACAGATAAGCATTTATACATTATTTGAAACATTTCCAATATTACTCCTTTATTTCAAAAAGACATCCTAGTTTATGTTTAAGACATCGTCTCAACTCGTAATATGTTACGAAATAATTAGGTACAAATATTTTGAATTTTTGCCTTCAAATGCTTAATACTTTATAATTTACTTTTTAATTTTAGGTTGAAAAGTTAAAAGACGAAAATTCAAATTTAGAATCTCAAATTAAAAAATTGGAAAAAGAAAAAGTTGATCTTGACTCAGATTTACAGAATGCAAGGACGAATATCAAGGAATTGGAAGCAGAGATAACGAGACTAAAAAATATGCAAGGGTCTCAAAAAAATATTCTTCTTGAGGTAAGTTATCATGGTGGGTTTTTTTTATGCATTTTAGAATAGGTATAACAAAAGTTTAAAATGTTTAAATTTGATATAGTTGAAGGGATTAATCAGAAAATTGGATTGTGTTAGTTCTATTGGCTTAAGTTCGCGAATATGATTTATGTAAGTGATGGTTAAAATTAGTTGAAATAAAAATCGTGAGTTTTTTTTAATCCCACTCCTATTTTCTTTATTTATACTTCAAAACAAATAACTTACATATTTCCTGTTTCAGTTTATTTTATGCACAGCTCAAAGGACCGAACTTAAAAAGTTGTATGTAGTTATTTAGAAGCATATACATATATATAATTATCCTTCAGTTCATTATACTTCTTCGTTTTAAACGCGGTTTCAAAAAGTAAAGATTAGGAGTTTGTGTGCATAAATTATGAAAATGAGTATGAGAAGGTCATTGTCATAAAGGGGGGTGGGAGTTTCTCATTTATTTGTTTTTAAACATATTGTTCTTCCAAGTTTTGTAAATATGAACATTTGATTCGTTTTATCATTATAAAAAATATATTCTTCCCCATTGTTTATTCCCTGAATCTTGGTATCGTATAAGTCGAGTTAATGAAGGCGGTAAAGAATAATGAGGCATGCTTATTTTCTTGAAAATTCCAGTCCTTTTAGACCCAGAATAGCATTAGAACCTTTAAGCACACATTTCAGTTGTCCATTTACTTTTTTTTAAAACTATATTCAGCATAAAACAATTGACAGCAACCCAAAGGTATTTTAATATTACATCTATTTACTTTTGCCATTAATTAAAATGAAGACAACTTGGAAAGCCATCATGGTTCAGGATGTTTTGATGACTTTGTAATTGTCCTTAACCATTCATAAATGACAAGACTTTCTTAAAGTATATTAGATGTTTTGCTGACCAGGTTAAGATTTTCAAATAATTACTAGATAGGATAAACCCCATTCAAAGAAATAAAGCCATTCACTAACTGTGTGTGAATGACTTTTTTTTTTTGGCATTTGTGATTTTTAAGAATGGTGTATAAACGACTTACCGCAAATTGATAAATTACAGAAAACTTCCCTACAAGTAAAGTTGTATTTTTTCGTGTAATCATAATCAGTGGGTGGGAATTTTGAATCCTTATCATGTTAGAAACCAAGTTTAATTCACTGGAAGCGGAAAACTCCAAAGTACTTTTCCTAAATAGCTCTACTTTTTTGAAGTGAGAAAATTAAATAAATGTATAAAGGCTAAATTTGTTCCCCTTCTATGTTTTAGGATTAACAATTGAATTGTTCTTATATTTAGCTTCAGTGCATTAAACAGCGAGACCTCCCCCCCCCAAAAAAAAATAATAATTTGCTTTGAAAATACTCCCCAAAATAACCCATGTTCTATTTACATTTATAATGCCTAGGAACTTAATACTTTAACAGGCGGAACTGGAAAAACTTCAAAGTGAGCAAGAGGATCTCCTTGTACTTTTAACTGACCAAGAAACTAAAATCTCAGAGATGAAAAGAACATTAAGAAGTTATGGAGAAGTGTTCTCTGATGATGATGACAATGAAGACGAGGATGACCTTCCAATCGATATCTCATCTGAAGAAGAACTTGACCTCGATGAGGAAAACCTGACATAGCTACTGTATTAATAGGGTAGTTTTTCAAATGTTGCTTTAATCATACCATATATATATATTTAAAGTAGGGGAGGGAAACACTTATTATCATCATCACAAAGACAATTTAGAGGGTGGGTGTGCTATGAATTGCACTGTAAAAGAAATGGGATATTATTTGTTTTAATTTTTCAAGGATCACTTTCATATATGGGAGTGCAATACTTTTGATTCATTTTATAATAATAAAATAATTTATTCAGCGTCTTAAGTTTATCTTTAGATCAAATTTTTCAACATGATCCTTCAGAGAATATTGTGCATATTAAGAGGTGCTCAGGGAATGTAGATTTTGATCCTTTAGAAAATTTTAACTTGAGAATAATTAGAAATTTCTTTAGAAGACAAAAGTGGCGAGTCTTACAGTCGAGGGAAAATATTTTTACACTTTTGTAAATGTTTCTGAAACTTTTTTTTTTTTTTGCTTGTTGTAAGGGTTTGGAGTATTTATTATATGTTGAGAATGTTGTTTTTTTATTGCAATTTAAATTTTGTTTTAAAAGATTTAAAATAAATTTTATATAAAGTTTTTATTTTATTATTTCACTAATTATTTCTGATTTAAAACCATACTGATATAGACTCCAGAGCTTCTACAGCTCAAAAACCATTTTCAAAACTTTTCTCTAAAATTCAAATTTTAATAGATAAATCTCCGTTATAAGTTTTCTATGAAAGCAGCCAAAAAAATGGTCTTAATACTATCTTCTACTTACAATACCGTCACAAAAACAGTTCTCTCCAATTCTGCATTTGACAACCATTAAAATAATTCCTTAAGAAAAACACTTATATGATAATTTTCATTTTACTGATACTTGGAAACAAAGTAAAATGGAAAAAAAACAACAAAGCGTCACTACTAGATGCAAAAGTATTTAATAAAAACTGTACAATTTAGATAAAAAATAAATATTACAAGTGTTACTATTAAACTACTACAGTACAAAAAAAAATAAAAAATAATACATCTTTTCTCTCTCTCTCTCTACCTCCTTCACTGAAATTTAATAAGAAATTTGATCATACATTTTGAATTTTTCATAATTCTATGCTTGTATCTACATTTACAAGACAGACATCCGCATACCGACATACAATTCTATACATCAATGACTGTTTAAGTATTGTTACTTAATAGAAATACACGATTCCTCTGATAAGAATGAATTCAAATATAAATCACGGATTTTTGTCATATGAAAGTACATTTTTTCAATTCTTAAACTTAAGAATAAAAATAATTGAAATTTTTTAAATAAACTATTAAATATTGAATTAAATTTTTTTTTTTCAATAAATAAAAAAAATTAACTAAAGTCAATTCAATTAATTTAAATAGTAATATAATTAAATGATTAAAATATACATTTACGGAATTTTAACAATAAAATATTTGGAATTTCCAAACTTAAAAAGTTACACAAAATAAATTAGATAAAAATCCTATAGTAATACCTGCCAAGATTGTTGTTCAAGTCTTATATAATACAATAATTTGGTTCATAATACTTACGATTTTTATAAACCTAAAGCAAAATGCTGGTACAAGTAGTAGGACCTACTAGGGTAGCTGATACACTTCAATCTACCAAAATATTTGAAGTTTATTAGAAATAAGAGTAACAACTTTTTAACAGTTAGTTATGAACATACAAAATATATAAACAAATACAAACAATGCTATAGGGACAATTCTTTTACTATTTCCTCGTATCCTGTAAATAATTTGCCTTTATTATTGGAAGACAGAAGAGTCGGGAGTTATGTAACTAATACTTCCCTAAGAAGTTTTTCCCTGGTCAAAAATATCATACTAGCATTGACATAGACCAAGCAGAGTACAGAAACCTACTAATGAGAAGCTCTGTGTGAGAATTACAGTGATTAGTTTACATTTTTATTGATCATTAAGTAACTATTTCATTTATGAAAGGGAGAGACTTAGAATCTGAAAGAAATACACCCACTGTATACAGTAAGCCCATATAGATATTAAGCTTAGCTGTTCTTTTGGGAACACTTTGTTTGTCGGTTGTTCTAAAGTGTCGTTCTATACTAAAGGCTTCTGGAAGTGTGATTATTGGTAACATTAACCACAACGAGTATTTCAAACCCCAGATTATAAATATGGTAAAAGGCGCAAAGAGAAAGACACCGTAGAGTACTTCTGAAGCTGTAAGTCCTATGATAATGGCAAGAGTCTCAATACCAGCTTTTTTGTCCGCCTCCAAATCTCGAGTATTGTTAGAATGAAGGATCGCTTCTGCGTTAAGAGCCAGAGGAATAGCATAATAAATTGTTCCCCAATTACAACTCCCTGTTTGAACCATGTAAGAAAAAAGAACAGTTATAGGTCCAAAGATTATTAACACTAAAACATCCCCTAAGGCAATGTATTTAAATCCAATCCCACCAGTATATAAAAATGAACCCGATAAACCACCAAAATAAACGATGGCCAAATGGACCAATTTAATAGGAGTGATGGCAGTGAGTATAACAAAACCAATACACCCAATGAAATAGAGAACTACACCAAGAAATGTCAACTCTTTTGTTGTCAACAAATGATCTACAAGAGTTCTGTCATCACTTTTCTTGCTGTCAATACCATTAACATAATCATAATAAGTATTGACAACGTTACCAGCCCCGTGCACTGATAAGGCCGTCAAAGCCGTGATTATAAGACCGAACCAATTACAAGTAACACCAGATTTGTAAGCCAGAGAAAAGCCAAGTAAAACGGGCATGAGTGAGACATTGAAAGACCATGGGCGAAGGGCCAAAAGGTATGCTGAAAGTTTAATACGAGGGTAAAGTCTCTTTTCTCTCTCTTTTTCATACCCTGATTGATCAGGTACCCCATTGTCATAGGATTTTAATTTGTGACCATTCTCCATTCTCTGAAAAAAAAAAAAAAAAATTATATTATATATATATATATATATATATATATATATATATATATATATATATATATATATATATATATATATATATATATATATCGATAAAATATATCACATTATAAAATATCACCACATTATATTTACGTTGCAATAAACCCTTAATTTCTACACCCATGAGCCAAAAATAGATGTTATAAAAGAGTAAAAACGTAAAACAATAAAACACGGCAACAAATACTTAAAACCAGAAAAACAAAAAAGGTTTTCTGGTTTAAACTATTTGTTGCTCTTTTATTGTTTTATGTGTTTACTGTTTTGGAACAAATATTTATGGCTTATAGGTACTATATTTTATCAACTAACTAACTAACTAACTAACTAACTAACTAACTAACTAACTAACTAACTAACTAACTAACTAACTAACTAACTAACTAACTAACTAACTAACTAACTAACTAACTAACTAACTAACTAACTAACTAACTAACTAACTAACTAACTAACTAACTAACTAACTAACTAACTAACTAACTAACTAACTAACTAACTAACTAACTAACTAACTAACTAACTAACTAACTAACTAACTAACTAACTAACTAACTAACTAACTAACTAACTAACTAACTAACTAACTAACTAACTAACTAACTAACTAACTAACTAACTAACTAACTAACTAACTAACTAACTAACTAACTAACTAACTAACTAACTAACTAACTAACTAACTAACTAACTAACTAACTAACTAACTAACTAACTAACTAACTAACTAACTAACTAACTAACTAACTAACTAACTAACTAACTAACTAACTAACTAACTAACTAACTAACTAACTAACTAACTAACTAACTAACTAACTAACTAACTAACTAACTAACTAACTAACTAACTAACTAACTAACTAACTAACTAACTAACTAACTAACTAACTAACTAACTAACTAACTAACTAACTAACTAACTAACTAACTCTCTCTCTCTCTCTCTCTCTCTCTCTCTCTCTCTCTCTCTCTCTCTCTCTCTCTCTCTCTCTCTCTCTCTCTCTCTCTCTCTCTCTCTCTCTCTCTCTCTCTCTCTCTCTCTCTCTCTCTCTCTCTCTCTATCTATATATATATATATATTATATATATATATATATATATATATATATATATATATATATATATATATATATATATATATATATATAAGATTCTATCCGGGTTCGGATAATTTCTAACTATGAATAAAATTAAGAACTACAGTATATATTATATAGAAATAATTATATCTATATATATATATATATATATATATATATATATATATATATATATATATATATATATATATATATATATATATATATATATATATATATATATATATATATATATATATATATATATATATATATATATATATATATATATATATATATATATATATATATATATATATATATATATATATATATATATATATATTCCCTAATGTACTTACTTACATCTCTAAATTTAACTTGCACAGATCCAATGAAGGTTATAATGTGCAACTAACCTGACTAGTAAAAAAAAATCCTAATCTACTTCATATACAGATGAATATTGTGAAATGCATCAAATTACTAAATAAATAAATTAAAAAAAAAAAAACGTAAAAAGATTCAGAAAAAGTTTAAGAAAGAATAGACAGGTGGTCTTGATTGCCTCATGTCATTTTTTACTGTCTATTTTTCATATGTTACTAAGATTGCTGAGTTTTTGAGGTACTGAAAACTACCATATTTTCTATGCCTTACTTTGAAATTTGAGATATATATGTAACAAAAGATCTTCCTTGGAGTGTGCATAATGGATAACATGTTATTCTCTAAGGTGGGGAAAATTACATACCATTTAGTTTCCCTTTAATTAAAATTAATAAACCTTGGTTTAACTCTGCTTGTTCTCTTGCTATTCGTTACATGTTTGCTGCTTTCAGGATTTACCATAGTCTTCAAACTCCAGGAACTAATATTACAAATATTTCATTCCATGATTGTACAAAATCTATTCTCCGAAACACTATAAATTCTTCTGTAGAAAATGCAATGATCTTTCTTGTTCCTCTAAGTTTTTTTCTTGCTCTTTTCCAATTTTATTTCTTCTGATGGCATCACTGATGTCTTATTTTCTATTAAAATAAACTCTCCACTCACACTTTTGCTTCTAATTTAACTTTTAATTTTGGAGCCATACATCCTTCTCCACCCCCTCAAACCTCATTTATTCCCAACATTCTTCTCATGGTTTGATTTGTGATTCTTCTGAGCTTAATAATAAAGTTTTTAATCCTGACTGTATTCCTTTGGTGATCCTTAAAACTTTTACTTTCAAGATTGAACCCTACTTTCATAAACTGCCATGTCTCTCTTTATCATCTTCAATTTTCTTTCTAGATGGAAATACGAACTCATTCAGTACCTTCAAAAAAGGTGACACCTTCTCAGTCTATCACTTTAACCTATAATCTTTGTAGCGTTTTTGAATCTATAATTAATAAGAAAATTTGGGAACATCTAAATCTTCTAAACTTGTATATGATTGCCTGTGTGCTTCCGTAAGGAGCGCTGTATTGATGACCTTTTCCCATCTCTATGACTCATGGTCCTCTATTATTAGGTATTTCAAAACGTCTTTGGGTGTAGTGCAGAACATATTGAAAGCTTTAAGTGTCTGGGTATTCTGCATAAAGCTTTCATTTCTATGCTTTCATACTCTAACCATTTTGATCTCCCTTTCAGTCATTCTATAGTAGCTGTTGAAGACAAGTCTCCATTTTTCTTTTAAATTTATCAAATTAACTCTGGTTACAGTTCCAGTCAAAATCGCTAAGGTTTAATTCCAGTTCCAGCTGGAATCTTGCAAAATTCTGGTCGAAACTAGAACATAATTCTTTTCTGAAAAATACCTCTTAAAATACAGAGTTCATTTCATGTAAACATTCTTTCAAAGTTTCAATAAAGATATTTCATTAATTTTTTTTTTTTTTTTAACAAAATATTTAAAAAAAAAAAAAAAAAAAAAAAAAAAAAAAAAAAATAATAATATAATATATATATATATATATATATATATATATATATATATATATATATATATATATATATATATATATATATATATATATATATATATATATATATATATATATATATATATATATATATATATATATATATATATATATATATATATATATATATATTTCAAAAAAAAAATTCTTACCAATTTTTGACAAAGAATATATTTTATAAACAAAGTTATATTTATTATTATAAAAATTTCATTTATTAAATTTCAATTTTGATTTATGATATTATTTTATTAAATTTTATTATTAACCAGTTTCCTAAAATTGTAAATAAAAAAAATTAGTATATATATATTATATATATATATATATATATATATATATATATATATATATATATATATATATATATATATATATATATATATATATATATATATATATATATATATATGATGGGATGATCAATCATCATTGTCATCAGCAAAATCTGCATATTTTTTCTCAATCATCATTGTCAATTTTCTGCTGACTATTTTGCTGATCAATTTAAATATAAATATCTCTGCTCCACTATATATATATATATATATATATATATATATATATATATATATATATATATATATATATATATATATATATATATATATATATATATATATATATATATATATATATATTAGCTTATTGAGTAGTAGAGGACAAAAATACTCTCCAAGACAAAATGATATTACCTCAGAAAGTGGAGAAAAGCTTGTTTCTACATCACAATTTAAGAGCTCTAAATTTAAAGTATTAGAATTTTGCATGTCTCTTCATGTTCTCGCGTATCAAAGTTTTTAAAATCAATGTTCTGAAGATATTACAGTGTCCCACTCGCTCTCTGTCCCAGATATACACTTATATATATCAGAGTAGTGGTCGTAAGTTAATCAAATTTGTAACAAACAAACCTCGATGTGCAAGAATTGTGCTGACATCACAAGTATTGAAAATGATCTCTATTAACATCAAGGCATGACTACACTTGCTTTTCTATGTTACAGAAGGTTGACACCAATACACTGGAAATCAGTGTTAATTGCCTGGCAAATGTGGTCTTTCAGTTGCATGAGAGTATGCCCCATAGGAAGAAATCCAGCGGGGTAAGGTCAGGCAATCTATTTGACCAAAGTTCTTTGGAAATGATCATATTTTCACAGGACTCAAATTCATTCACAAAAAACTGTTATATGACCTCTCATGTTTCCACCTCAATTCTCAGACACCAAATATTGTTCATAGCAAATTTTATCAACTTATAACCACTACTTTGATATCTATAAGAGCATACCGTAACTGGGGCTGAGAGCAAGTGGGACATCCCATATTATCCTATATATTAAAATTACATGTTTTTACACATTTGAATAAAAAATAGAGAAAAGACAATTTAATTCTTCCTATTATAAAATTGTTAAATTCATTAAAATAAGTTTTTAAACTATACTTTTTCAATTTCATAAAAAATTCTTAATTGTCCCATCACTTATATATATATATATATATATATATATATATATATATATATATATATATATATATATATATATATATATATATATATATATATATATATATATATATATATATATAATCAAAATGTAGAAAAAGCAATCATCCTCATGCAAATTTTTCCAGGTGCATTTCATCACAATTATCATAATTAGAAGAACTTAGAACTTCCTGAAGCAAACCATTCCAAAAATTAACCTTATTGCTGAATGAGTATTGTCTTGCATGACTTCTTTTTAACCTTGTCATGATCCTTGGTCTCTCTTCCATGGTCTACTATAAAGAAATTTTTTGATCTCAGTATTATCAGATGTAAAAATTTTTTAAATTTGTATCGTATCACCTGAAAGAAATCTCCTTTCAATAAAATCATTCCTAACTCCCTCAGTCTTTTTTCGTAACTCAAAACAAGAAATCATTCTTTTTACTATAGGTTGCACTCTTTCCAGCATAGGCTATATCTTTTTTCTTATATGCGGGGCCTGAACTTGCACACAATTCTCCAATACTGACCTAACATAGCTTTTATACCGTTTAATTTTAGCCTCCTTGTTCTTGTAAAAAACATTCTCTTCTTATACCTAATGTCTAATTAGCTCTATTCCTTGCTTTCACATGCTGATTAGCTACTTTTAGATTTCTGATAATCACGTTCAAATCTTTTTCTTGGTCCAAAGACTTGAGCCAATCTTCATTCATATTATAGTTAAATCCTTAATTTGAGTATCTTACATGAAGAACCTTACATTTTTCCAATTAAAATTCATTTGCCTATCTATATTACTTTGAAGCTTAATACATTAATAAATATTCTCTAAGGAGGTAGCCACTTTGGTTTCATCAGCAAACTTAGAAATCTTATTTGTCCAAAATCCGAATTACTTATATTTATGAGAAACTAGAGGCCAACCGATTATATGCATATTCTCTGAAAAAATTTCAGAAAATTACAGATTTTGTATAATAGTTTAAAAAAAGTAAAAAAAAAAAAATATATATATATATATATATATATATATATATATTTTTTTTTTCTGATTCACAATAGTGATTAAACAGGTTTAAATCTTACATTTTTTGAAACAAACTTAGGGGCCTAAGACCCTAAGTTAAAGTTTAAAAAAATCTTTTAAAATTATTAATATAAACTGTATTTATACATATCATTGCTATGTATCAAACTTGTATCATTTAGCTACATTATTTCAAAATTATTGTTTTGTTTATACTTTCAGTTACTATGGCTAAAAGATCAGCTTCAGCAGTATGGGAGTACTTTACAATGCTTCAGGATAAGCTCGAAATAGCTAAATGTAACATGTGCAGTAAGGAAATTAGAAGAGGATCTCCAGGTGCCCAAAGTACAAATTTTTCAACCAAATAGTTATGTGGGCATCTAAAATCAAAACACAAAGATGAACATTCACTAGCAGAAAAGAAAAAAAAAAATATTGAAAAAACAAGAAGAAATATCTTAATTTTCTTATATTTTGTTTGATTTAATTTAATCCACCATTAATAAGCATAATTTACCATTTTAACCTTGGTAGGCAAACCCCGGTTTTCCCTGATTTTTAGCCAGGGCTGGGGGCCCAGTCGGTCTATATGAAAAACAGTAGTGGTCCCAATACTGAACTCTGTGTGACACCACACTTTAACATTTCCCTACGATGATTTATTGACATTCAATAGTACACAGTGCCTGCTATTCTTCAAACATTCTTTAATCCACCATGCACTACTCCACCTATACTCCATTGTGTTAACTTTTGCATCAGCCTTACATGGGATACCTTATGAAGGGATTTGCTGAAGTTTAAATACTGTATATCTATTAGTCCTCTCTTGTCAATGCAGTCAGTAATGTATTCCATAAATTCTAAGAGGATTGATTGACATAAAACCATTATTAAAACCATGCTATGAGTTATAGAGTACCTTTTTATCATCTATATGTTTCTCTATACAAGCTTTCAGTAACTTTCCCAAAACTTTTACTACTAGAGATGTTACACTAAGTAACGTATAATTTCCCAAATGTCTTCCTTATTTTTTTTTCTTGTAAAGAGGCATAATATATGCTGTTATTTAGTCCTCTGGTACCTCACTATATTTAACAGACTGTTTAAAATCAAATATAATAACTCTGCAATTCTGGTACTGCCCTCTTTTACAATTCTACCATATACACCATCGTATTCTAATTGGTTCAATATCATCTAATAAAGATTTTTTTTTTTATTTTCATTTTAAAATCTGTAAGTCTATTAAGAGCATAGCAGAACTATTAGCTTCTACACTATAAATTTTCTTCAACCATTAAACACTAACAAAATTAAGTATTAAAATAATTGACCAATTCCTTTTCTATACTTACTAAAAAAATTTTGGACTAATTTTACTATTCCTACTTTTAAACTTATAAAATTTAAAAAACTTTTTAAGGTCCTTGCTAAATTAATTTCTACTATCCTCTTTGCTTTTATCACCTCCAAAAGTTAATATCGGTAAGCTTGTTCTTATTTTAGACTTACCTTTGAGTATTCTTTTCTAATATATATATAACATCTAGACATAAAAAATTATATTTCCTACTCTGAAGTGGTTATTTAACTCTTGTGTAAAAGTACTACTTCGAACTGTATTTTGCCTATGTATTATTGATATCTTAATCTAAAATGTATTTAAAATTGATTGCTTATTTATAAATTTCTGTCTCTCTATCATATAAGTTTCCAAATTTAATTGATCCCCTAATCAAATCTAGAACTTTCTTATAAATAGAGCATTTAATTTTATCAAAGACCCTGACGGATCTTCAGGAGACATGCATAAAAAATAGGCATATTTTGGAATCTTTAATTTTGAAGCATTATTTATACTGGAATACCGAAGTGACACCTTATTTCATTACTTCCTATAAGAAGTATCATCAGTTGTTAGTTCTAGTTTCTGGGGAAAAATATATATAATCATTAGATATTTCAATTTTGTTAATTTGAAAATGTAGCGCTAACACTGCATCATGTCATCATGATTACGATATACAATATCATCAATTACTATGAGTCTTAGCCTGTAAGAATCAAAGTCAATATCCTTTTGAGTATGGTTACCCTGTATCCCTAAATATAAAAATCTGGAAGAAGTACTATTCTCTGAGGCACTATATGAATAATTGATCAATAGAAACCTCCTCAGAAATAGTTGCAGATTTTGGTTTACGCTAAATATTATATATATAAAAAAAAAAAAATGATTTCTCAGCTTTTATATAATCACAGCATTATAAAATGTCCTATTATCAACTTTTATTTTCACAATTTATCTTGATAAAGTTTAAATGAATTTTATATAAGTGAATGTAATACAGCCTATGACCATAAAATTGATATTGAAGAGAAAAGTGTCATTGTTCCAAACAATTTAGCTAAACCTCCATGTCATAAAGGTATAGTATAACTGACCCTGCTTTTAAAGGCTACCAGCATCAGTAGGTATCTTGGCTTTGACAATCCTATGTGATTGGCAATTTAAGCATTTTTTTTAATGGGAAAAACTTGATAGAGCCTTATGGCTTCTAACTCTCTTATTTTATTATATTTTATGTTTACACTATCATCTGTATTCTCCCACCAATGTGGGCTTAAATTTTAAACCTTTTCAAAAAAAGATCTATGATAATAATATATTAGGGTATTTATAAAGGAGAGAAGCTAAAATGTTTTTTTAAAAAGAGGAAGTAGACCTACAAATAATACTAAATGAAATAACTCTTCGGAAAGCACCAATCATAAAGCCTAACAGAACAAATATAAGTAGACCTATTTCCACAAATAAACCTCGGTATCATAGTACCGTGGTAAGCTCAACATAATAAAAATATTAGTATATGTGTTTATATTGTTGTCTCAAAGCAAACTGTAGTTCACAGACTATATCTACCATAATAAAAATATACATTAATATATATATTAATATTGTGATATCTAAACATTGTGCAGTAGAAGTAAACACTTGTATTCACACATCACTACCGAACGCAAATCATCATCACAGTCACAGCCTCACAGGTCAAAATAAAATTGGGATGCCGAAAGAGTATCAATAAATATCGATATTGATATTTTCCCGATATATCGATATTTAACTGAACCATCGATATTTTTTTATTTTCAATAAATTTTGAGCAGTTTTAAATTCTGCTCTCTTATAAAGTTTAAATACGATTTAAGCAAAATGTATGCATTTTTAATGTGGTACATGTAGGATGATGGAGATATTTTTTCTAACTCAGAAGGAGAGAGGGATATAGGTCAGATACAAAAGAAGTAGAGGCTAATAAGAGAGAGAACAATTTTATGAAATATAATTCCATTGTATATTTTTACTTTCAAAATTAAATATTTTTTGAAAGGTAATAAAAGCAACTTGCAAAATGCAGTATAATACAAGTTAGGGTGCTTGGATTAAATACTTAAATTTTTATTTAATTTGAAATTAGATATGTTTAAGTTTATACCAAAGTTTGTTTATACGTAGATATTTTCTAATAGAAGTTTTAATTATCCCGTATGTAGAGCATCACCCACACTGCTAATCCAAGGGCATATATAGCTTGGTTGCCCCAATTACTTTAAATTTCTCGCTCCGGAGAAATCTTGGATCATTCATAAGTGATTTCTCTTTTGCACTATTATAATAAATAGATAATATATATATATATATATATATATATATATATATATATATATATATATATATATATATATATATATATATATATATATATATATATATATATATATATATATATATATATATATATATTATTTCCTTAACCCCATTTCTTCGCTAATATTGGAGAGAAGAGACAGCCGGTTCGAGGACTGAGAGACCGAGAGGATAAAATTAGGGATAGTTAAAAATGAGGAAAAAAAGATATATCAGAGCAATGGATATAAAAACTCTAGAAAACGAATCGTACATAGTCTTACCAAATAAATGAAGATTATTATATAACTACAGCATACAAACACCAAATTAACTCATGCAGTCCCATTTATTTCTTGATTTTAAAGTAAATTATGGAGGCTTCATTGAAAATATTTTTAAAAAAATTAAGTGGGCTTTAATTAAAGCTGCTTTTTCTGTAAGAGAAACAGCTGTATATAGCTACCATGGGAACTGGGGGAAGAGAGGGAAATAAGGTTCATGATTCTTCTAAAATTCCTTTTTGCGCGCGGTCTTCACACCCACAAATGAGTTCGTGTTCGTAGTATAATAATAACATATATATTCTTTGTAATAATAATGTATATTAAATATAATAGCAATACATCTATGTCACAATCATATACCATATAATTCCTTTATGAGATATGAATTTTAAATTTTGAATGGGAATTTTATGGATGTGTATTATGTATTATAGTAAATTTTCACATATACATTGCTTGTATTTGATTATATATATATATATATATATATATATATATATATATATATATATATATATATATATATATATATATATATATATATATATATATATATATATATATATATATATATATATATAAACAATTTTTTTTTTAAAACAGATACATCTATATTTTTAACCGATAGTATCGAGGGCCATTTGATATTTTTTAATATCGATATTTTTTTTATATATCGGCATTCCTGGATTAAAACCCCAAAAAAGATTACTTATCATAAATACTCGCCAAAATACGTGGCCTTGAAATGATCAGTCAGTCATTCGATAGGTCATACCTTATTTACCGTGGTCATACCATACTATACATTGATAATCTATATATTGATCGAACCTTTTCTTAAATGCTGAAAAAATTATCATTAGTATCTTGTGGTAAACCATTAAAAAATTAAAACGCAGCTCAAAAATATGCTTTCTCACACCTTGAATGATGACCTGCTTTCTTTTTATTTTTAATTCTATCCCTATTCTGAGTAAGCATTGTTACGTAAAGGAAAGAGCTTGCTTACATCTACATTTTGAAAATATGAATCATTTCCTCTCCAAGAAATTCTTCTATAAAAACCATTCACAGCTCTTTTAGCATACCCTTGTATACTTGTACTTTTCAAATCCAAAAATGAATGGTTTAGCCAAAATATTTTGTGCGATTATTTCACTGCCCTTCATTTCTTGCGTATCCGAAGTTGAGCCAACTTTATTTACATTAATTAAGTACGTAAAATGAGAGTAGTGGTTCATTTGTATCACACTCGGACTATGGTTGGGCTGATTACGGTTTTGGTTTCGGCTGACACAAGATTGACGTTCAGCCACACAGCTAACGTGCGGTCATAGTATAAGGATATTTACCGTGGTGCGGTTGACGATCAAAAGTCGTGTGAATGGCGATCGTTCATTAAATGTGCGGTTTACTTGCGGCAGACGTAAAGATGACGCGCGGCTGACACAGTATTGACACGTCGCTTTCGTGGAATTTCGAGTGCTTTAAGCTCGACTGATAGATAAATGGCAAGGTTAAAAATTAAAATATTTTAAGTAATGAAATGCAGCCAAAACTTAAATATTTTATGAAAAACAAAAACAAAGTATAACTATAATAGATAATGAAATCTAATGTTATAAATGTTTGGCCACGGTATTTGGTGAGTTCGATGACGTAGCCCTAATTAATTTCAACAACTTTAGTTTGTGATTGGTCAACTTATTTAAATCTAGCAACATTTTTTGGTTGAAGTCGAAACGTTAACCACTACTATCATATAATAGTCGTGTTTCTTCGTTTACTTGAATTTGGGAAGTGGCAATCAACGTCATAAATTATGGCAGGCAATAATGCTATTTTATATTATTATTATACTTTGGAACAAATCTGTTTGCTTTTGGTTTGGATAGAAAAAGTTGCAAAATTTTCTTAAAGTACAACTTCTAATATTTTACAATTTTCTGCAGTTAATATATTTAACTCACTTTTTAATTATACCATAAATATTGCAAACATGATATTAAAGTTTAAGTGATAAAATTAGTTTCCGAAAAGAAAAGTTTTAAAATCCATTTACGTCACATTATTTTTGATACTTTTAAAACAGTGCATTTCATTGCTTAATATATTCACAGCCTGTGGTATATTTTTACTTTGGCATCAAACTTTTTTTTTATTTTCTTTCTAAAATTTTATATATTTTCTTGTGTATTTATTTATTTATTTATTTCAATCATCCCTTGTTAATGATTGTGTAATTACTAAATTATCCAGCCAACCCTTATAGCCTACTCGAAAGTTTTACATCACATGCTTGAAAGTTGAATCATATATTACATCATAAATTTTGAGTCCTGTTGGTCTAGTCTTTTCTTTTTTAATCAAACTATTCAGATTAATTTTTTTTTTTTTTTTGCTACTCTAACAAATTGCAAAGGTCTTAAATATTCCATATAATTAATATAATAAAAGGGCATCTTTAAATTATTTTTAAGACAGTAAGGTAGTATTTTTGTTTTGCTCTACCTGGCTGTAGGAGAGTTATATGGTTAGTGAGGTCTTGTGTGTTGGAATATAAAATTAAAACTTTTTTATATTGAAAATTCAAAAGGAAGAAGGAATAAATATTTGTCAGACAAGTAAAAAATTTTTTTTTTTTTTTTAAGAATTTTCTATTTTCATGATTTATAAAGCTGTATTAGGAATTTAGATGATAAAAATATGTTTCTAAAATTATAAGTTCAAGATTTGTAATATAAATATAAAAATATATATAAAGTTTATGTAATAACATACCAAGTAAGAGACATATTTACCCTAATTTTTGTCTGTCACAACTGAAGAATATGAGTATAAGAAAAATAGACAGGAAGTAGCACAAGGTCTTATTGAAACTGCCCCAGTCAAACTAAAGTAGATAATTTGCTAACCCAAATACAAAATATACATGCAACATATAAAATATATAATTCAGAACAGAAATATATTATTGATTAAATAAGCAATGTTGAACAACGAAACTTAAAGGTGTATTAGTACTACAATTCACAAAGTTAATATTTTTATTTGTCAGCACACAAATTAATTACGTGTATTAAAACTACAACTATGTAATATGTAAATTATTCACCTATAATTATTTGATTGACTCCACTTATATTTCCTGTTTGCAGGTTAACTAAGAACTACATTAACTACCATCCTTCTAATTTGGCTTAGTAATATGATAACCAGACTATCCATACACCTATCCTCACTTCCAAACAGATTTTTTGCAAATAACCACACCTAAATCTTTTACTTGGACTACAAACTCAGCCAGTCTCCATTCATATCGTCATTATATTTTTCATTTGAGTAACCAATATGAAGAACCTTATATTTTTTTTACTATTAAAAATTAATTTTCCAATTATCTGCCTATCCAAGAAATTATATTTTTAAAGCATAATATATCTTCTGCTATTCTGCATGTTGATAGTAACTTTATTTATATATATATATATATATATATATATATATATATATATATATATATATATATATATATATATATATATATATATATATATATATATATATATATATATATATATATATATATATATATATATATATATATATATATATATATATATATATATATATATATATATATATATATACTATATATATATATATATATATATATATATATATATATATATATATATATATATATATATATATATATATATATATATACCGGTATATATATATATATATATATATATATATATATATATATATATATATATATATATATATATATATATATATATATATATATATATATATATATATATATATATATACTGTCTACCATGGCTCAAATGGTAGGGTGATTGACTCACGTGCTTGAGGGCACCGGTTCAATCCCACTTGGGGATCCTAGGTATATACTATGAAGAAAAGTTTCTCTCCTTGAATAGGGCAATGCCTGTGAGATGTAAACTTTTAATAATATATATATATATATATATATATATATATATATATATATATATATATATATATATATATATATATATATATATATATATATATATATATATATATATATATATTAATTCTTTTATTTATTATTTATTGTGTAGGTATTTAGGTCTAAATGATTGGCCAACAATGCTACTTAATTCAAAAATTATTCGCTATCTGAAACATTTTCAAAATTTGCATAATAGATACGTAAAAAATATATCAAATGGTTGGAAACAAAGAAATGATTTTCCAGTGACACATTTCCCATGTATTTATAGAAATTCTACAATTAAAGAAAATGGTGTTACAGCTTCAAATATTTATGAAAAAGTTTTTAATGTTATTTATAATAAAAATTCAGTTAATTGGATATCTGTAATTCCTTTTACATATGGTTATCATAAGCATTACTATTCATACCAAAGAATTAATTTCAATTCTGAAAATTGGTTATGGAATTTCACATTGTTCGGTATTCTAACGCCTGTTCTTTGCTGGAGTAATGAATATGACAAAATTATAATGCAAAGAGATCTTATTTTAGCAGCTATGGTAGGAAATATGACCAAGTTAGAGGTAAGAAAAATATATTATTTCAAAGATTTTTATAATTTTAGTCATGACCTGGCATATTTTTAAATTAAAATATCCAATTTAATGTATATGTAAATTTTAAATAAGATTTAAAAAAAATTTTTTTAACTTTTTTTATTCATATTTGTTGATATTTAGATATGAACAAAGTAAGTTATCTCAAGTAGAGACAAAAATCTTTAAAAATATTTGCTAGTTTCCAATTAAAATAATACTTGATTTTATGGTATTAAATTTCTTTGAAAGTTTTAATTGTATAAGTGTTCATAAAAATTATCTTTGTTTTTTAAGTAAAAATTGTAAAGCTTGTAGAACTAATGTGAAAACAAACGTACAGCATATTTTTTATGATCCAGGGTGTAGTCTTGATTAAAATTATTGATCAACATTGTTTTTAGATTATTAAAAAGGTTTGTTGAAATGCATTAAACTGAAGATTGTAGACTTGAGACTAACAAATTGACATTTTCACTTTTTATTGAAGTGGTTTTGAAAATTTATAATGCATACTTTTTTTTTTTTTTTTTTTCCTTTAAATATGTGATAGGAAGTTGTATTAATTTTGAAAAGTAATTCTATGACATTCATCATTGCAATCTTGAAAACTAAAAAGTATAATCTTTAATACATTTCAAGTTAATGACTAGGTCTCCTGCTAATGATAATTATTTTAGGTAACATGTTTCATTAGCAATGTTTTCTGATGAGTATATGTAGTATTAAAGCAAAATGAAACATTCAAGAGAATAAAGAATAAAAAATAAGCAAATATTTTTTATATTACATTTCCCTACATTTATTTATCTCCTCTTAGGAATTACTTAAAAAAGGCGTTGATGTTAATGGCCGACACCCTTATGGATGGACAGCACTTCACGCAGCAGCAATCAATGGGAGGTCAAAAGCTGTGAAATTCCTTTTAGACAATGGGGCTGATCCAAATTTGGCTGACAATTTCTCTAATATATATCAAGTATATGAAACCTTTCAAATTTTCTATTAGTGTGAAATAATTTATTATAATTTAAATATTGTATAATTTTCATTAAGTTTAGTTTAATTATAATCATTTGTCTTCTATGTTGGACAGTTACATATTTGTTTATCTTTTCCTCAAGGTAGCAAGAGAGAATCGAAAAACACCAATGGAAGTTGAGGTAATTCGTGAATCAGAGTTTAGCACAATATTAAATCATTCTCAGATGTTTCGGGGCTGCACCCCTCTGCATTACGCTGTCCTCGTGAATGATCATGAAAGTGTTAAAGTATTACTTGATAAAGGTGCAGATCCTAATGCTGTCAATGAATATAAACTTAAAGCGGAAGAATATGCAAAAGACATTGGCATGAAGACCTTAGTGAGAAAATATGGAGAAAAGTTTGATCAAGAGAGAAAGGAGAGGGAACTCGAAGATAGGAGAAAATTTCCTTTAGAACAAAGGATAAAACAGCGAATAATAGGACAGGAAGGTGCGATAGCGACAGTCAGCGGTGCTATAAGACGTAAGGAAAATGGATGGTACGATGAAGAACATCCATTAGTATTCCTCTTTCTCGGTTCTTCTGGCATTGGTAAAACAGAACTAGCTAAACAGGTGGCAGAATATATACACAAGGGCAAACGTACTGGATTTATTCGTATGGATATGTCAGAGTATCAACAAAAACATGAGGTGGCAAAATTTATCGGATCCCCACCAGGATATATTGGCCATGATGAAGGTGGTCAACTTACGAGGCGCCTTCGTGAAAATCCATCTGCAGTTGTACTTTTTGATGAAATTGAAAAGGCTCATCCGGATGTTCTTACTATCATGTTACAACTATTTGACGAAGGAAGACTTACTGATGGGAAAGGAAAAACTATCGATTGCAAAGTTAGTTTATATATATATATATATATATATATATATATATATATATAATATATATATATATATATATATATATATATATATATATATATATATATATATATATATATATATATATATATATATATATATATATATATATATATATATATATATATATATATATGGATTATTTAAGTTGATGAGTTTAAAATAGATTGTTTATGTTGAATATAAAAGCACATACTTTAAACTCGATAGAAAGTATGAACACAAAATATATGTAAATGTAATAAGTAAATTGTGGTACAGCACTTTTTTACATTAAAAATGCTAAAAAACAAAATTTTGCTATAAAATGTCCTAAAATGTCATATTGAGAATAATTTTATTGAACAATGATAGACAAGGACATGCCATCTTCTAATTCGGAACGTAGATATGACTTTATATAATAAAATTTATTTTTTTTGTATAATAGTATTCCTCGCTTCTTTAGACATTCTGCAATGCATTTAAATTATATTTTGTTTATACTATGTATAGAGTAAAATATATAAGGTGCTTATACTCAACAACATAAATAGTAAAGGTAGGGTTCTCACAAGCCTTTTCAGAGATCTTTTAAGACTAGTCAGTTTTAATTACAGTTGAGAGTCCTGAGCAAAGACTCGTTTTATAATCCATGGATGAATTTTTAGGTCTTTGAGAAAATAAATATGTTTTACAGAATGCCATTTTTATCATGACATCGAATCTTGCTAGTGACGAAATCGCCGAACACTCAATTCAGTTAAGAGAAGAAGCCGAAAAGAGAATTCAACAACGGTATGACGGTGACAAATTAGAAGACCTTGAAGTGACTGAGACAATCACGCTTTCAAGAAGGTTTGCTACAAGTGTGTTCACAAGATTTTGTAGTTAGATTAATATTATCTTATTTAAAAAATTAAATTAAAATATATAAAACAAAAAGAGGGATGGAAGTGGGTTACAATTATTAGTAGTAGTAGTAGTAATGTGGTTTTGAATAACATTATTTTATTAATAATTCTTCTACATTAATATTCTGGCGTAATTTCATATTACAATGATTATAATTTGATGATAAATTTACTCTAAGCTAAAAATGCTAAATTTTTATAACAAAAATGCTTATTTTTTTAAATCACCTTCAATTATAACAATGTATTTCACTTTCAAATACTTAAAAAGATTTAAATATATTATTATTTATTATTATTTTTCTCTAAAAGGTTTAAAGAGAAGATAATTCGACCTATTCTTAAGAGTCACTTTCAGAGAGATGAATTTTTGGGTAGAATTAATGAAATTGTTTATTTTGTGCCATTCACAAGGACAGAGTTGCTAAAACTCGTCAGTATGGAGCTAGAGAGATGGCTGAAGCAGGTACGAATTTTCTTTTTCTCAATTTTAGAATTGTATTAAAATTAGTAGAGAAATTTATTTAAAAACCAGAATTTCATTTTTTACTTCATGTAAAGTTATATTCTAGCGATAGAAAACGTATAATTATTTACACAAATTTTTTTTTTTTTTTTTCAAAAGGCAAATGAAAAACATAATATAGAACTGAAGTGGGACCCCATTGTGTTGGATGTTCTTGCAGATGGTTATAACGTGTATTATGGCGCACGTTCAGTGAAACACGAGGTAAAAAAAAAACAAAAATAATAAATCTCATTCCTGTATTCTACCTTTTAATTTTTAAAAGTAAATAATAATAATAAACGGCCATACAAGAGGAGGTTATCGTATACTAAACTATGAAAATAAAGCAATTGTATTAAAAAAAAAAAATGTTACAATATAAAATTTATATTTTTCATAGAGGTATTTATTTATTTATTTTTTTTAAACAGGTCGAACGTCGTGTAATAAACCAATTGGCTTTGGCCTACGAATACGGTCTAATAAAGAATGGGTCTTCAGTATTTATTTCGGCCGAAATGCCAAAAACAGAAGCTGAGAAGGCGAAGCTCCAAGACGCTTCAATTCCACTTAAATTTAAAGTAAAAGGAAAAGACGAAGCACATTTTATGGATATTGACCCGTCCGAACAACTCAAATCGAAAAATCAATAAATTATATTATTTTACATTCTCTTCTTTTCCTCATGTGACTTAGTTTATATTTTTCAAAACACTAAAAATTTTAATTATAAAATTTCTTACAATTATCTATGAAAGGAGAATAAATAAACTATTGTCACTATTAAGTAATTTATATAAATAATAAAAAAAGAATTCCTAAGACCAGAACAAATATAAATATTTAAAACATTAAAATTTCAAATTATTTCACATGGTAAACAGTTGAAAAGTACTAGAGAGAATTACAATTTTTTTTTAACAAATATATATATATATATATTAACTATACAAGCATGCCTATATAACAATTAATACTATAATTTTTCTCATAAATAGGATTATAATCGAGGTATTGGAATTAAAACTATAACAATTAGGAATGAAGAATGGCGTCGAATGCTACGAAAATTGGTTGGGCGATGTCAGGCGATCGCGACTTCAAAGAAAGCTGCAAAGTTAAAATTAAAAGTTAATCTTTTTTTCTTTATAATTATTAAATAAATCTAGGTAAAATTCTAAAGTCCTTACCACAATCGTAGTATTCCCTGGTTGTACTTTGAGTTCTGTGAGCACCCAAATGTTATTTGTTAACTTTATAGACTGATACAACATGTCTTGACCTTCAACATTTCGTTTAGCAATCGTAAACACATTATTCGTTTGTAATTTATTTGATATTTGATCTAAAAAGAAAGCAAAAAACATGAATCCAAAAGGAAGAAATGAATATTTTATAACTTCCAAATAAAGTTTAAACACTAACCTGGATTCATATTAACATTATTAATATTGAACTGTACTTCGTTTTGAGATGGAATGTCTTTCCACGTAGAGAGGAAGATGCGTTTTTCCATGAGCCCATCGTCAGTAAAGAAGATATGCATAGGCATCAGGAGAGCAAAATAAAACACGTCGATGTTGTTTTTCACTGCAACCTTAAAAAGAGAAAACACCTTTGTAAAATGTGAAGATTTTGAAATAATCTCAGTTGATAAAAGAAAACCAGTTTTGTCTCCCAATGAGGACATCACCAGTGATAACATGTGTATTCATTGAAGGGAAAGAGCTATATTTGAAAAAAAAATGATCCCTCATTTTATTTTTATAATTTAGAAATTTAGTTACATATAAGTAATATCAATTAAGGTTGAATTTGGTGAAAACTTTGTTAATTTTTAGTAATTTTATTATGTGGGCTCTTTACATGTGTGATAAGGTTTGAGTTATCCTTTTAATAGGAGAAATATTTCCAAGAAAGAAAAAATTTAACAGGACATGTAATGGTAAGTTATTAAGTGATCATTTGATGATTTGGAATTTATTTATTTTCTCAGCCGCAAAATTGAGCTTTGACTTCCAGGTTACTTATACAGAAAACCAGAGTGGAAGCTGCTGTGAAACTAGTTAAATGAATTGGCATTTCCCTACGATGTAAATAATTGTTTGCTTTTGTATAATATAAACGGTCTAACGAAAGGTCAAAACATCCAAAACCTTTCCATCATCGAGTTCCCCAAACGGTATTATCAGGATGAATAACAATAAAAAAAAATTCAAGGCTGGAATAGCAAGCTGATCGTGAAGTCTAAATATTTTGATTAATTGAAATTGACATTCAAGTTTGGTTTGAAATTGAAAGGAGGGCTCCAGTTCCCAAATTTTATTCTGCTTACTCAATTTTAAAATATTTCCCTCATCCTCAATCATTTTTAGATTTTCCTCCTTCAACTCTGGACCACGTTATTTCATAGTAAAATAATAATAATAATTTTTTTACTAGGACTACAGCTCCACCCAAAACCATGTGACTATGCCCCACTGTTTAAAAGTCGCATTTTCCTTATAAATAGTTAGATTCAGAGCCAGATTATCCAGCCAATTCAACAGCCCCTAAAAAAAAAAAAAATTAATAAATAAAAAACTCACCTGCAAGTTATTAATAGGATCCATAAGCTGTATTGGTCCATTAATGGCCAGAGGCAAGGCAACATCCTTTAACTGATTTGGAGCGAGAGGACCTGGAACATTAAGTGGGGCTGCTGGTGAAACACCAAAGCTATTCTTATTGAACTGAATAGCAAAATCAGTCATGCTAGTCATTGCTTTATTTGTGAATGACATTTCCATATACATTGTTCCACTTCTGAGAAAATAAAGTAATGAAGCAGTTAATACACGTTGAAAAATGAGGATATTCAGATCTCGATGTGTAAAAATAAATAAATTTACATAAAAAAACAAATTCTTCCCTTTCACTAGAGACCCTAGGTTAAAATACACAAAATCATTACAAAACAAATTTAGTAATAAAAGTTAGATTTCATCATAAAATCTTACTTCCTAGTAAAACAACCAGAAATCTCCAAGCCCTTCCCCCTTACAGCAGGCAACCACACCTCTTTAGGAGCATTATAACAAACAGATTCTGTAGTTCCCAAACCAAAAATGTCTCCCAGAAGGCCTGAAAAAGAATAAAATAAATCATGAAATTAGGTGGGGGCTTTGAAAACTTATAAAATATATCTACTAGTTCGCAGAAAATGATTTTTTTTTTTGTTTTTTTTTGGGGGGGGCTTCTGCCCCCTAACTCTCCTCCTATAAAAAAAAACTGCCTACGTGGGGTAATATATATATATATATATATATATATATATATATATATATATATATATATATATATATATATATATATATATATATATATATATATATATATATATATATATATATATATATATATATATATATATATATATATATATATATAATTTATCTTTTTTTTAAAATAATCAGAAATTTCTAGAAAACCAAGTAGTGAAAAACCGGGTATTTTCAAATGGGTATCTCTGACAAACCAGGTACATTTTTTTTTTTTTTTTTTTTTTAAGCTGTGCCAACCCTGATATCTACATATATCTCTGAATTCTCAGAATATGAATACAATTTTAATACCTGTGTTACCAACAACTCCTGCTGGAGGTACTGCTGTTCCGCCAACAGCTGCCACTGAAGTATCCGTCCCCCCTCCTAAGAGAGAATCCAACCCTCCTCCAAGAAGATCCAAAGACCCTCCGCTAAAATCTTGAAGAAATAAAAAGATAAAGTTTCAATAAGTACATTCGTAAACTAATTTAAGCTGAAATTAGAGAAATATTATTTATAAAAGAACAACAAATTAGGATCGACATTATTATTATTATTATTAAAATTATTATTTAGAAAATGAAATGTATTATCAGTTATAGTACTGGTATTATCATTACTGCTACTCTGAGTAGGTTGTTGCATCATAGGTGGTGCTCCAATATCCATGTTAAGAAGATCTGGAATGAGAGAGTCCTGTGACGGAATTACAGTTGGAGCCGCTGCATTTTCTTCTTCGGCTTCACCAGATACCTATAAAAATAAATTTTTTTTTACAAAAAATGTAGATTTTTTGCCAGCCAATTTCAAATAACTAAGAATAAGGAATGAGAAAGATGATTTTATAAAGATGATATTCAAATGTAGATGATTACCTTAGGCAAAGCTCTTCTAAGTCCCGTGCGACCCTCCACGAACGCTGAAGGTGGTTTGTGATAAACGGAGGCTAGAGAAGCGATGTGACAAATTAATTCTTCTAACAACGTGGGCTCGATCAAATCCGTTTCCTCAGCAATCAATGGTTTCTCCGCCAACACCACCTACATTATTATATAATTAAAGTAACTCATAATAATTAAAATTAATGATAATAATGATGATGATGATAATAATAATAATAAATACCTCTTTGGCAGCAGCAGGATCGGTGGAAAGGAGTCTCCAATAAATAAATCCTCGATCTCTCAGATCAGGATTGTCAGAATCCTGAGTTGCTAAACTTAGTACCTGAAAAATAATAGTAATAATAATTATAATTTTCGAGTAGGTGTACAGGAGCAGAAATTATACTCCACATAAGAACCGCAGTGTGATATTAACCAAGATCAGAGAGGAAGTGAGCAAGAAACTCCCACAAAATTAGTAAAAAAAAAATAATGTATGGATATTAAGGAATGGAGATGTTAGAGAATTAAAGAAAAAGGGAAATTGGATATAGGGATCTAAGGAAAAAGGGAAATTGGATATAGGGGACTAAGGAAAAAGGGAAATTGGATATAGGGAACTAAGGAAAAAGGGAAATTGGATATAGGGGACTAAGGAAAAAGGGAAATTGGATATAGGGAACTAAGGAAAAAGGGAAATTGGATATAGGGAACTAAGGAAAAAGGGAAATTGGATATAGGGAACTAAGGAAAAAGGGAAATTGGATATAAAATCAAAGATGATAAACTTAAAAAAACACAACTTGCTTAAAATCGAAAGAATTATATCGAAGACACCAAAATGTCTGTGTCCTCTCTCTTTGTCAAAGAGAATTACTTCATGAAGGGGATAATAATAATAATAGGGTATTTCCTATTTTGTGAGTTACCTGCTGCACAAGCTCTTGTGTGTCCGTGGGGCGTTTCAAGAACAACTTGACAATCGCTGTAAGAAGTTGTAACTGTACTTGAGTATTTTCGTCATGGAACCCTTCAAGGAAGCTTTCCAGAAGCTCGTCGGCGTTGTCGATACGTTCGGCATATTCACCAATGATCCAAATCATTGAAGCCCTGAAACACAATGTCAAATTTTTGTTCATTACTCTACAAACGGTAATACTTCGTCTTAATCTTCAAACTTTACATAAAACACTGAACCTGGTCTTCACTGGTCTTTAACTTGTCAGTTAAGGATGTGTGATACGTGAAACATTTCTTATACGTGTAATCATTAGATAATTTTTATTTGAAGATTTATTTTCTTTTCCTAGTATTTCAATATTAATAAATATAATTTTGAATCACTAAATTAGTGGAACTCCTCTAACGCTACTCTTAAATTAATAAGAACATTAAATTAAGTTTTTAATTCAATAAAATATTTTAATTTACAACAGCATTATTATATTTTATTCTCAAGTTCCAAATTAGGAAAGTGTCTAAAGACGTTAATAAATTTAATTTTTAATTAATTTGTACATCACCATGAAGTGAATTCTCCCCAAAACACACACACAAATTTTCAATCAGTACCTAGCTTCTGGTTCATCTAAAGTGTCCAAATTTTCACAGAGTGTCGAGATTATACTTTCGTATTTATTTGGATACTTCCTGAAAATGTCTTTGATAACGACGATCGCCTCTTGCACGACGTAGTTCACCTGTAATCACAACTGGTATCAAGAACCTTGTAGACTCAAAAAAAAAAAAAAATGAAAAGACAAAATTTTTTGTTTGAGCAAGTAATTTAATTTTTTTTGACATTTTTCTAACACTACAATTTACCTGAAAGAAATTACTGATTAACATTTCCGATTATAACATTTTCCATACCTTTGTTTGAATAAGGTCAAGTAATGTAGAAACGCATCGTTCGGCCGAAGTCTCAACTTTAATAGCACACCGCCCAATAGCGCGAACTGCTTTACGAACGAAATCAACATCTACTTCCGTAGCATATCTGTAAAATGGAAAAAAAATATTAAAAGAATCACAGCATTTATTATGTACCAAAATGTCAATTTGAAAAAAAAAAAAAAAAAAAAAAAGATTTGATACAAAAAAGAAATGAAAGAAAATTAAATTTATTTCATAAAACTGAAATTTAATTATTATTATTATTACAATAGTAACAACACTTACTCCTTCAGCTCTGAGAGGACTTGCACAATGTTTGCTTCAGAAGCAAGACGAATCATAATGTCCAGTTTCTCAAGTTTAACATAAATAGGATCGTTGTACTTTACGAAAAACACTTTCATCTCATGCTTCAAAAGATCAGGTCGTTTTTGTACAATCAAGTTTATATTTCTCAAAGCCACATATTGAACCTAGTAACAAAAAAAAAAATATACATTAGATTTCTGAGAATCATACACTGAACCTTGTGGAAAGATTTGATATTAAAGAACCTTTATTATATAAATAATCATCAAATAATCCTCATATAACAACGTATTTATTACTCGAAGATCAATTACTACCTCTGGTTCCGAAGAAAGAAGAGTTACAAGGGGAGGAGCCAACTTCTTCTGTAAGTTTTTAACAAATTCTGAATCTTGAGCCATAAGTTCCATGAATTTCATCAGACATTTGACGGCGGAAAGGACGACTGCAGCATTAGCGTGAGCCAAACGAGGCGTTATTCGTTCGCAAATACTGTTAGTAGTAAAGATTCTCAAAATATGAATACTCACCAAATTTATGCAATAACAATGAAAACTTAAATGAATTTTAAATACATAGTAACATGAAAAAGTTATTTATACAAAACAAAAAAAAAGTTGCTGATGAAAGTGTGAACTCCACTAAGCTTTCATTCTCACCTCTGAGCCTCTCTCTCATCTTTAGGACTGTACTGTGAGAGAGCATCTAAAATAAACACCTGTCCCCATTCAGTGCATTCGTTGAGCGCGGTCAAAAGTTTATTGATAGTTGCTGTATTCAATTCCATCAAAGGTTGCCCTGAACTACTTGCTTCATTAATCTCTGTTAAAGCAGCGACAGCATTCGCGACAACCTGTTCACATGCAACAAATATCAATATATTTCACGGTGTAACATGTAATTTTGCATTACTTTAAGTATTTGTAATCAACTATTTTACTAATAAATGACAACAAAATTTTCCAAGAATTTTAAATTTATTTTATGTAAAATTTACAAAAGACAAAAAAAAAAAAAAAAATAATGATAAATTTTCGTCATTTTTTCAAAACTGTTGATATTGAAAATTTGTTCTACTTTTTATTTTTCAGCCAAACTTTGGTAAATGTTTAGTTTTTGTAAATGTTTAATTGGCATTTTTCAAATACTTTGATTTAGAGCATTTTACGTGTACCTAACCATTTGAGCTCTGATCAAGTCAATCAATTTGAATGTCAAGAATATTCATTTAAACCCATCAAAATTTTTAAAATTTCAGTCATTAGTGACCTTTGAGGTTTAAAAAACTTCATGTAACATTTTTTCTATAATAGATATATAAAATCTTTACCTACATTATATTGAAGAGCGGTTCTTAATTTTTACTTTATCACACATCCCCTTTAGATATCGTGATATCTCAGACCACCAAGACTTTACCAATAATTTAAAACTTTAAAGTGCATCAAATATTTAATTAAAGTTTCTCAGGAGTTAAGATTTTGTTTTACGATTATTTCATTCATTCAATTTTTCTTTTTTACAACAAAAGTTCAAATTTTTTTCAAGCCTTTGCAGACCCCAATGAAAATCATGGCCCCAAGGAGTCTGTGGACCACAGATTAAGTTACTATTTTCCTTACATTCAATTTTCAGTTCATTTGCGCAACTGGTAGTTTTTGGGTGTTCAAGGTGTTAGGTACAGAGAAAAATTCTTTAAATTGAAGTTTTAGAACTCCCCTGATCACACAAAATTTGAAATTTTTATATGCATTAGATGAAATTATTTTTTTTTTAGCAAACATGAAATATTGACATTTTTTGACAAAATATTCAAACTTTCTCTTAACAAAAATATGAATTTTCATATTGTACGAAAAGAAAAAAGGCAAAAAAAAAAAAAAAAAAAAAAAAAAAAAAAAAAAAAAAAAAAAAAATCTTAATCAATTTAACTTAAACTTGCCATTGGATTAGAATCTGAAATAAGTTCCTTAAGTTGATCAAGGAATCCTTGGTCCTCTACCATAGGAGCACTTATATCATGCAACTTAGCAACGCAGATGGCTGCAGTTTTACGAACATAAGGATCCTCATCCTTCAAGCATTTGCGCAATGGCTCGCATAGGTATTCTGTGATTTTATCAACCCTGATGCACCCCATTGTACGAACAGCCAGAGCCCTTATCAATGGATTTGGATCCTCACAATCCTGTAAAAGAAATTATAAACTCAACATTCATGAAAAAAAATTAGCGCTACGAAAAGAAAACTTACGCTGCTGCTATATTATAAAATTCTAAAATTTCAATGTAGAAATGTGTTCTTATTTCAATTTTACAATACTCTTTTACAGAGTTGGATTTATACATCAAAATATTATTGAGTTATAATTCTCATCAATAAATATCAATTATAAATTCATTAATATATATTATTAATAATAATGCAATGCAAATAGGTATTAAAACCTTTTAAGATATGACAAGATAATATTTTAAAATCTAAAAATTTGAAAAAGTCAAAAAAGAATAACGTACCCTCACAAAAGTATTGACAGCCAAAATGGCCATGTCCGGTTGAGACTTTGCGTAATTCATTAAATATAAATAAACAAGTTTTTTGAGCTCCAAATTATCTGTCTGCATACAGTTGACAACATCAGGAAACAAAGCAGACACATCTTTACCTATTTTATTATATATATATATATATATATATATATATATATATATATATATATATATATATATATATATATATATATATATATATATATATATATATATATATATATATATATATATATTATATATATATATATATATAGACTGGGACAGTCTCGATAGGCCCTTGTGGCTTCTAACTGTCTCTATTTTCCTATGTTCCTATGTTCCTATTTTCTGTAACGATCCATATTTATTACAAAATTCACCTCATTTTAAATTTATTTTACTATTTAAATATCATTCACTTTCGTATTAACTTACATTCAATTTGAATCTTACCACTGAGCCAAGTTTTAACTAAATCCATATTCTGAATGAGGTACAGAGTGCATCAATCAATAGATGCAATGATCAATTTAATCTATTTCTTTACTTGCACAAAAACCTCAAGACCATTTTTCATTTTTAATATTAAATCTTTTATCAATTTTTAAAAAGAACCAAAAATGTTACCTCACTCATTTGCTGTAACAATGACAACTCAATAAACATAAAAATTCTGAAAATCAGTTTGATTGTTGTGGAAAAATAAAATTTTATAACTAATTATTTTAATGAACATTTTGGTATAATTATTGATGGTAATGAAGTAAAATTTTCATTAGAACTTTTATCAGTATATTAAATTTTATAGATGTATTTTTTCTTTTCTTTTTTTTTTTTTTTGGTAAAATATTAAAAAATGATGATTTCAGAGTTGAGGTAATCTTATAGCAAATGAATGTTTTGATATTTTCATTATTGAAAATTTTGTAGACAAAATATAAGAGGGTATATTAACTGAAAAGTATTTCTTGAAAATTTTTATACCTAACTTACCAACTGTCATTGATGCGATAACCTTTTTCACAGCTTCTTTTTTCTTCTCTTTCTTATCACTGTTTAATTCTGATTTCAATTCAAATATTTCACCCTTTTTGGTGGTGGTGAAGTATTTTGAATCTGTCATTTTTAAATTACTAATCTTGCCTGTTGTGAAAGAATTTTTCTTAGTAATTTGTGTAAATATATTATAATATAAAGCTTACATGCTAAAATTAATAAGATAAAAGAGAGACAAATTCAAATAATAAATGCAATGCGGTTAATAATTTTCTGAAGATGAAATATAGAATAATTTATGAAAATAACTTTCCATGTTGCTTTTTAATGGCAGGGTGGAAAAAACTGTTTAAAAAAAACAAAAAAAACATGGTTTTTTTAAATTATTTATTTATTTTTTTTTTTTTTTTTTTTTTTTTTTTTTTTTTTTTTTTTTTTTTTATTTATATTTACATCATTTATTTATGCATTCATAAAACAATAAAATTTTAATTGATTAGCCATTCTTGTTTTCTACAAAATTACAATATATATATATATATATATATATATATATATATATATATATATATATATATATATATATATATATATATATATATATATATATATATATATATATATATATATATATATATATATATATATATAGTATATATATAAAAATTATAAATTTTTTATCTTTTGATCAAACTAACACTGCACAAGCCACAAATATTGAGATTTTATAATAATAATATATATAATGCTGTTATCAATTAGAGAAAGTTCTTCACAGAATATAATGCAATAAGTATTTTTAAATGCCAGCTTGAAAGAGATGAAGTGGAGTTAAAGTTTTACTTAATTGTTATTCTTTTTATCTTTTTATGATTTTTATTGTTTTAAAGTAATTTTTTGGCTCTTAGTTTGAAGTAAGGGTGTTTATAGAGTAAATTTATTTATGATGTTTGTTGTTTCCAGCTATTATATATATATATATATATATATATATATATATATATATATATATATATATATATATATATATATATATATATATATATATATATATATATATATATATATATATATATATATATTTACAACCCTTCCCACAATTGTGGGGTGGTGTCTATTGAAGGCCTCATTCAATTCCCACACTCACCCCTCACCAATCTTTTCCACTTATTCCTATACTCTGTCAGTCAACACCCTCCTCCCAGGTCATCCCTTTGCCCCTTAACAACTCTTTGATACCACACATCCAACCATCTCTCAGTCTTCTCCTTTCTCTCACACACTCCATTTCTAATACAAACACATTTTTTACCATTTTCTCTTCATTCACTCGACAAACATGACCAAGTTATCTCAGCATACTCTGTTCAGTTCTTCCAACCAAACTCCTTCTCCAACCACAAATTTCCTTTATTCTAGCATTCCTAACTCTATCCCTTCTACTAATACCACAAACTGACCTCAGACCTTTCATAATATATATATATATATATATATATATATATATATATATATATATATATATATATATATATATATATATATATAATTAATGTGATAGTTATATACTGGTATATTTTACTTTCGTTAAAAAAAACAAATGAACCAAAAAAAAAAAAAAATTTAATTGGTTTAAACCAATTGATTTAAATCAAACAACCCTGTTTAATGATGAACAAAAAATATATAAAAAATCATGATAACAGGGCATCTATTATTTGCATCAACTAAAATTTTAATTAAAAAGTAACACAACCCAAACCATTTATAAGGTCCCTCAACATTATTCTAGAGGTATGATAAATCAACTAGGTCTAGATTTAAAAAAGAATGCAATAAGCCAAAAACTAAATGGGTTATAAAAAAATCTAGACTCTTTTTGTAATCCTGTAATTTACTGACTGTCTCCTTAGATTTTAAGGCTGAAAATTTATAGATCCAAAAGATTTACTACGCTAAGAGATTCGATATTAATAAACAAGGAATATTTGGTCAATTTACAATATAATTGCAAAAAAATTGGATAATACTGATCATGATTTCATAAGGTTTAATCTAATTAGTAAATTAAAATAAAAGTTTTCAATATAAAAATAGATACCAATATTTCCATGGTCATGACCAAAACCATTGATTGGGATGATGAATTTTTAAAACCAACACAATATTTTAAAGATATGGCAATATTAGATACTATTCAATAACTTAGTCAATTAAGAGCAACAAGGAAAAGGAAAACTCCTAATTGGTGGAACAAGTAGATAGGAAATGAAATCAGATGTAAATTAAATTGTCTTATAAAATATGAGAATTTAAAAAAAAAAAAATCGCTACTGATGAAATACTATTACATGACTCTCAACATGATTTTAGAAATACAAACTTGTCAGTCCTTTCAAATAAAATTAATGAAGTGTATTACTGAATTACTAGACAAGAAAAAAAAAGTTAGTTATATTGCCATATATATTTAGACTTTTAGCAAGAGTTTTATCAAAAATATCACAATATAATATTACTATATTAGAAGAATATGATGCAGACTAATTAAAAAAATAAATAATTGAAAAGGAGACTGCATGTAATATATAGATTTTAATTATAATCCATTTTAGGTATTGGTGAAAAATTGAGTTCTTCATGATTTTGTACTGGGACCAGTTCTATTTTTTAATTATAAAAATAAATTAAATATAGGAATAGAGAACAGAATATTTAAAGCTAACCTATTCATTACAAAGATTATGGGATATAAAAAGGTTTAAAAGGATTTAACTAAATATTGTGTTTAGTCAGAAAAAAGAAAAAATTTATTTAAAAAAATAGTAGTACTCTTTATATATATTATATATATATATATATATTATATATATATATATATATATATATATATATATATATATATATATATATATATATATATATATATATATATATATTACTCCCAAAAAATATTTTAATTATGATACAAATAAGGATTGGGCGTGAATTAGAAAATATTTGAGTAGATTGTTACTGGTTACCTGAGAGTATCCAAGTAGAATAACAAAATTAAGTATTAAAAATAATAAATTATAAAAATAGTTTAGGATGGATATCGAGCCAGAACACAGCTAAATTTTTAAGCAGAATTGGATAAAAATTACAAGTTTACTGTAAAATATTTTTCAATTATGTAAGCTATAATTTTAAAGAACAAAGTATTACAGATAATGCATTTCATATCCAAGATATTATGAATTTGTAAACATAGTAAGAACTAGAGTTAAAACTGGAGGGAGTTGGTGTTGGAAATGGGTCTGGTGCTTAAATTTTAAAATAATTAAGCTAAAGTTGGAGCCATCAAAAACAGCTACCAGCTTTGTTGCGCCGGTTATAGGTTATAAGCTATAGGTTATAAGCGCTAGTGTAGTAATTAGTAAACAAAATACTTATATTAAAAAAGTTACTAAAATACTTATGAAACCTGTTAAATATTAAAACTTGCATGAAAATTATAATTAAATATTGAAATTGAAGCAAACCATTGTAATAGTTTACTGTTGTTGAAAAAATCAACTAGACTAGCTTGCAGTGTTTCTTACAAATAAAATCTTAAAAACAAACACAAGGTTTCTTAATAAAAAAACATTTCAAGAAGAATTTTGCATAATCAGAGAGTAATATGTGATAAACTTTTTAATTAAAAACTTTTTCAAACTTCTCAGTCTCTCAAAATACGGGCAGATTTGAGCTTTTTTGTCAATTTAGAACCTAATCGAGAGGGCGTTTGCGTCTAAGAGTTAGGCTTAAACATTGGAACATAGTCCATATTACGTCAAATTTGTCTCGTCCATAGTATAGATATAAAACTAGTATGATAAAGCCATATACTTTCACTCAAGTTAAAAAAGCAGTTTATGGTAAACTTTGGTTCTATTTTATTCTAACTTTTTCGTTGGCTGCTTTTTTCTTATTTTAAAGAATTTGAATGTTCCAGACGAAAGTTTTAAGTGATGTAGATTAATAAAAATAAAATAAAAATTTCTTTAAAAAAAACCTAATGCCAAAGTTTGGTAATAATTACAAGTAAAATTTTCGTATCTGCTAAAATAAAATTCATAAAATATTGGAAATTTATTAGTTAGCTTTGTACTGTACACTATACTTATAAATATATCAGCTAAACAAAAAAAATACTGATAATGGCAAAACAACATTTGAATTGACTTTGTTTTGGTCCTCGAGGACTCTCTTACTTTAAACTCCGTCTCCAAAGGTGTAAATCTGGTTTATAATTATAATTTTAACTTATAACCTAACCCTCACCATCACGAGAAATTTTCTTCCGAATTATATGTACTTTTATTATTTTAAATTACTTAGTCCTACGGTAGAAAAATATTTAAGCTTTTTATCCTAGGATTGGAATTTTAGAATTCTGTTTAGGAAATTAGGTCCATCTTACCTTAGACTCCCAATCTGATACTTTTATTGTTTTTAGCTTGAACATTTTGATCAAGTTGAGTAGGATTTATTAATAATTGCATCTGATATGGTATTACCCGATTCTTATTGGTTCAACTTGACAATTTTTAACACGGAGTTTGAAAGCTCTTCTGGCCTTTTTGAGTTAAGAAATCTGATACTTTTATTGTTTTTAGCTTATCATTTTGATCAAGTTGAGTAGGATTTATTAATAATTGCATCTGATATGGTATTATCCGATTCTTATTGGTTCAACTTGACAATTTTTAACACGGAGTTTGAAAGCTCTTCTGGCCTTTTTGAGTTATATATATATATATATATGAGTATATATATATATATATATATATATATATATATATATATATATATATATATATATATATATATATATATATATATATATATATATATATATATATATATATATATATATATATATATATATATATATATATATATATATATATATATATATATATATATATATATATATATATATATATATATATATATATATATATATATATATATATATATATATATATATATATATATATATATATATATATATATATATATATATATATATATATATATATATATATATATATATATATATATATATATATATATATATATATATATATATATATATATATATATATATATATATATATATATATAAATAAATAAATTTCCTCGTTTTAAAAGAAATTTTTACATTAATAACTTTCCCTAAAAGCCCTTATCCAAGTTTGATTAATCTTGGAAATAGTAAATCCCCAAGTTCCCCTTTATTTTAAATTTTGAAAAACATTTTAAGTGGTGTTTATATTATGTTTTATTAATTTCATTTTAGGTTATACATCTTTCTAGATTAAGACCAATGCTTAGGAGAGCAGTCACACAACTATTTCTAGGTGTTCTGCATTTCAAAGGATCCTAATAAAAACGTGTTAAAAATTTTTCTGTTTGGATACCTAAATAAGTTATCCACTCTGCTTATTAACTATAAAACTTTTATTATTCCCTTGGCTCCCCAGGAAATGGATCAGAATTACAGGAGAGTCTCAGTTTTTCCCTACCCATTTTATAGTATCAAATGGCTCAATTTGCTCCACTTATTCTCTATCATTTCATTGCTACCAAGAATGGAATTGCCTCATTTCAAATTTTTAAAACTAACTATATATATATATATATATATATATATATATAATATATATATATATATATATATATATATATATATATATATATATATATATATATATATATATATATATATATATATATATATATATATATATATATATATATATATATATATATATATATATATATATATATATATATATATATATATATATATATATATATATATATATATATATATATATATATATATATATATATATATAATTTTTAATTTAAGGAAATTCACGTTTGAGTCAACAATAAACTCTGACAGAACGTTAATACTATTACCTATTATTGAAAATTCGATTTAAATATTATTTAGTTGCTAAAGTAATTGCTGGAAAATTTTCATTATTAAGTTATTCAATTTCAGAATATGAATTGACCAATTTCATCTTCAATTAGCAACTTACAAATAAGTGAATATAAAAATCATTTAACAAATTTATTATTTTAAACTTATAAGATTAAAAATAAATTTCAGGAGAACAAAACACTTAAAAGAAACCACCAATATTTATTTCTTATAACCACAGCCAGATCTTCTACCACGAGCTCTCTCGAACTTTCTTCCCTTGGATCTAACGTAAGGCTTGGTATGACTGTGTGGCAAACCAGGAGCCCGACCGAAGTGTCTTACAGCTTCACGGGCATTTCGTTTACCTGAAACAATCGAATACAGACTTCAGTAGGCAAATATCAAAAAATTAAACTTCTCTGGAATTAGAAAATTTCTTTAAGTTTTTAAGACATATAAGGCTCATAATATTACCTTGAACAAGAACAGTGTTCTTTCCAGTTGGAGCACGACGTGCCAAAACATCGAAGGTTATCACACTTCCACCGACTTTCTCAATTCTAGCGCGAGCAGTAGCGGAAACTCGAAGGGCACAAAGCTATAAGAAAAAAAAAATTAATTAAAAAAATAAGAGAACGCGAAAATCTTTATGAATTATAATAAAGCCATTGTACCCCACTTCAGTACCGATGACAATCAAAACTGAGATCAGGTTGAAATTGAAGAAACTCAAGGGGGGTATGGGTACAACTAAGAAGAAAAATTAAAACGTTATAGAAGCACGCTATAATATAAATTAAATTAACACTATTGTACCCTACTTAAGTACCTATGACAATCAAAATTGACATAGGGTTGCAAAAAAATGTAGGTAATTTTTTATAGGCATTTTATACATCTAGAAAACTAATAAAAGTTAGATTCTAGTAACCAATGCCACTGTTCAGTATTTTACCTGCAATTAACAAGAGCAAATGGAGAAACTCAAGGGGGTATGGGTACAACTAAGAACAAAAATTTAAAACGTTATAGAAGCACGCTATAATATAAATTAAATTAACACTATTGTACCCTACTTAAGTACCTATGACAATCAAAATTGACATAGGGTTGCAAAAAAATGTAGGTAATTTTTTATAGGCATTTTATACATCTAGAAAACTAATAAAAGTTAGATTCTAGTAACCAATGCCACTGTTCAATATACATTTTACCTGCAATTAACAAGAGCAAATGAAGAAACTCAAGGGGGTATGGGTACAACTAAGAACAAAAATTTAAAACGTTATAGAAGCACGCTATAATATAAATTAAATTAACACTATTGTACCCTACTTAAGTACCTATGACAATCAAAATTGACATAGGGTTGCAAAAAAATGTAGGTAATTTTTTATAGGCAATTTATACATCTAGAAAACTAATAAAAATTAGATTCTAGTAACCAATGCCACTGTTCAGTATTTTTACCTGCAATTAACAAGAGCAACTGAAGAAACTCAAGAGGGTATTCAATGTGGAGGTAGATTCTATTTCAAATAATTCTTTTAGTTGATAAATTTAGGGATATAAAAACTCAAATATAATCAATTTTTGAAGAATTTGATACGAGTATTTTTTTATTTCTATAAAGCAAAACAATTTCTCACATGGAAATTGCAGCATGAACCAACTAAGAATTAGGTCTTGTTCATTAAAAGTTAACTCTCTAGTTCTGCATATTATTAAATGAGGTAAGTTCAATACACAACTGATGTTTTAAGTTTACGAGAGTTAACTGTAATTGATCATATAACAATCAAGTAAAAGTTTTACTTCAAGATTATATTAATTTCTTGATACAACACTCCTACCAAGCTGTGGCTAAACTGTTACACTTGCTTATCTTGCGAAGCTCCATTACCCTACTCGAGGAGAGGAACTTTTCTAGGTAGTGTGTATATATATATATATATATATATATATATATATATATATATATATATATATATATATATATATATATATATATATATATATATATATATATATATATATATATATATATATATATATATATATATATATATATATATATATATACCTAGGATCCCCAAGTGGGATCGAACCGGACCCCCTCAAGCACGTGAGTTGATCACACTACCTTTTAATACATCTATTAACGGTCATTGACGGATTAGGGGTTAAAATGTGGGAATATATTAATACTTTTTTTTTTTTTAAATCTGATTGTTGGACTATTGTACTTATTAAGTAATTGTCAGACTTTTTGCTACAGCAATTTTATTTATTATTGCCTTTAAAATGGCAAATGAGTCGTATACTCTCTCCTTCGCGTATACCAATCAAAATAAAAATTTTGAGAGGAAAATTAAAAAGGAGGTAAAATGGTTTCATTTAATAATAATAATAAAAAAAAAAAAAAATTCAAAGACAAATGGTGAAAGCTTCAAATGTATTTTCGAAATATATATGCTATTAATAAATATCACCTAATTAAATTCAAAATCACTACAAGTTTGACCTATAACAAAATTAACAAAAAAACAATTAAATGAAATGAAAACTTACAGTTATGTTTGGGACATTTAAAAGTCGAACATCATCAGTAACAGACCCAACAACAACACAAATCTTATCCTCCCTCCCAATCTTTCTCATTAGCATTGCAACTCTCTTGAGTGATATGGCAGGTCTGTGAATTCGACTCATAAAAAGTCTTTTCAAAACAACTTTGTTGAATTTCTCACCAGTACGCCGGGCCAAAAATCTGTAAAGCTAAAGAAAAAAAAAAAAAACATTAAACTTATGTTACAGTTACTGATGTACAAATATTTAATTAACCTAATGGGCAATTTTCCTTACAAACTAAAAGTTTAAGCAAAAATTTCCATAATCATAGTACTAATAATTAATGAAAAAAAGTTCCAAATAGCTTTAAAGTTATGTGATCAAGTAAAAACAAAAAGAATTGTAGATCAGAGACTGAGTTCGTATTTAAAAAAAAAAAATTGATAAATTAAACTTTTATATAATTAATTGATTAGAACAAAGCATTATAAAAGAATATATATATATATATATATATATATATATATATATATATATATATATATATATATATATATATATATATATATATATATATATATATATATATATATATATATATATATATATATATCAGTGATCCACTGATCATACAGGGTCCCAATGTGAAAATTTTAATCCTGAAAAATCCTGATTGATGTATATCGAAAGGATTTTGTAATTTGGCTAAAATATTTTGCAGAATATTCATAAAATTTAAATGAAGGCTCGAACATTGAAAAATCAGTGTGAGCTTACCAGTTTATATATACATATAGTTGTAATGTTTGAAGGTGGTTCTGTTCTACACTTCTACCATTTCGAAATTCCTAATTAATTATTTTTCATCAGTAGGATTGGATAATGTAAGCTTAGGTTATACTTTATACAATTTTATTCAAATAGTAAATAATTTGTGTTCTTCAAATTAGCCTTCTGCCCTTCCATGTAATAGGTGAATTGAACCAACACCCACTACAAAATTCCAGATAGGCTGTCACAAGCAGATCTAAAATTCATAGGCTTAATCAAAAGCTGGTCTAATAATTCTTATACCCAACAATTTGAAAGAGTATTTTCTTAGATCGAGATAAAATGACTTAATTTTATTAACATGACCTCTAGTTTCTTTTTCATGGTCCACTATAAAGTATTTTTCAATTTCTGTATTACTGTCAAATACATATATTTTGTAAACTTGTATCATAATCCCTCTGAGAAATCTTTCAACTGAGAACATTCCCAGCTCTTACTCTCAAAGCTAGAAATCATCCTTGTTGCTAAATTTTGTATTCTCTCCAGCATATCTATGTCTTTTCTTAAATGAGGAGCCCAAATCTGTGCACAGTACTCTAATGCTGGCCTAACACAGCTATTATATAGCTTGCTTATAACCTCTTTGCTCTTGTAAACTACATTGTGATTTATTATACCTAACATCTTTTAGCTCTATTCCTTGATTTCAAATACTGATCACCCACTTTCAGATTACTACTAATCACACCTAAATATTTTTCTTGACCCACAGTATCAAGTCAATCCCCATTCATATCATAATTAAATCTTTCATTTGAGTAACCTACATGAACTTTACATTTTTTACTTTTAAAATTCATTAGCTACTTATCTGCCCATCCAAGGAGTCTTATTTCTTATACTGAGGTGACCACTTTGGTATCATCTACAAACTTAGAAACCTTACATTTAAGACTTTTGTCTAAATCATTTATATATATGAGGAACAGTAGTGGTCCCAGCACAGAAACCTGTGAGACCCCACTCTTAACTGTTTCCCATAATGACTTCATTTCCATTCAGTAGCACACACTGCAGTCTGTTCTTCAACCACTATTTAATCCAAGTGTGCACCACTCCACACTATGAGAACTTTTGCACCAACCTTACATGGGGTACCTTAACTGGATCACTCCTGTCTACACATTCAGTAATTTGTTCCATAAATTCTAGAAGATTAGTCTGACATGATCTACCCTTTCTAAAACCATGCTGGGAGTTATACAGTATCTTGTTTTCATTCAAATGTGTCTATATGATTTTTCAGTAACTTTTCCGAAACTTTTACAACCAGAGATGATGTTAACTCTCCTACAGTTTCCTAGATCTTCTTTATTGCCTTTCTGATAAATGGGAACCACATATTCCATTTTCTAGTCCCCAGGTACCTCTCCAAAAGCAATAGATTGTTTAAAAATCAAATACAATACCTTTGAAATACTACTACTCCCCTCCTTTAGAATTTTACCATATACACCATTGGGATCCGCTGTCTTATTTGGGTCATGTTCTAGTAAAGATTTAATTTCATGTAACTCAATTTCAATTGCTGTATACATATTTATTCTTTGTATACTAGAACTATTATTAGTCTCTAATCTGTTATCCAATCTTTCCTCAGTAAACACATGCAAAATTAAGCATTGAAAATATTAACATTCCTTATCCGAACTTATTAAATTCCCATCAATTTTAATCAGGGTGATTTTTTTATCCTTATTTTAAATTTATAGAAGCTAAAAAACTTTTCAGATCTTTATTACTATTCCTTGCCAAATTAATTTCTGACAATCCCTTTGCTTTTCTTACTGACTGGCCAAGTTCATTCCTAATTCTTTTGTAAGTTCTAAATCTTCCTCCCTATAACTAACTACCTTTGAATATATTTTAAAACATCTGCATTTTTCACTGATTTTCTCTTTTCTCTCTCTATTTCACCAACTAGTTTTTCTCTTTGAAACCCTAACAGACATCTTTAAAACATACAGACTGAATATTAGTCAATATTTGCTTGAAGTATTCCCTCATAAAACAATATGAACCATTAAACTCCATATTCCAGTCAATTTCATTAAGCAATGCTCGAAATTTGCTAAAATCACCATTTCTGAAATCTTAATCTCTTTTCCTTATTGACTTGCAATTTGGGGCCAGAAATCACATTCGTTAAATCTAATTGTATAATGGTCACTAGCCCCTAAAGTCTCCTCTAATCTGACATCATTTACCATATTTTCGTCATTTGTTAATATGAAATCTAACAATGATGCATGCCTTGTAAGGTTTTTTATTTTTGGACCACCTTACTCAAAAAGTTGCATAGAATATAATTTATAAATACCCAACTTCTATTAACCATAATATCTAAAGTATTCCACTCAAAGTCTGAAAAATTGATATCTCCTATTTATGACTCTCTTTTTCAATATTTTAACATGCAACATTGATTTCCTTCACCATTTCTTCATCTAATACTTGATTCTGATCAGGAGCTCTATAAAATACCCCTATCCTTTATAATTTATTATTCTTAAGAATATCTACCCACAGATTCCACATTATTTATTTTAATGTCAATCTCATGTCATAAAATGACATTTTTTAAAGTATAGCATGTAATAGTTAAATTTAACAAAAATATATTATGAAATCAAGTAAATTGTGTAACTTCAAGTATGGCAAACTTTTTTTAATATTTTTTTTTCTAAAATAAAAATTTAAAAATTTTGAAAAAACTATTGAAAGTGTACTTTTGCTTCAAATAGAATACAACTTGGTTAATTTATCTGTACAAAATGTATCATGCAAATATATTTTTACCAAACATTTTGTAATGTGTCATTTATTTTTACATAAAAAAATTTACGATATAAAAATTGAAATAAATTATCAGTAACACTGCAGTTCAACTAAGCATTTTTTTTTTTCAATACATGAAATCAAGATTTTTGGGGAATTTGAAGCATGGAAAACGATTATGTACACTAAAATCTCTTAATTAACAAAGACACAGCTATGATAATTTTATAACATTGTATAACTACAATGATGTATTGTCCTTTGGCTATGCACTACTGGCTTGCTGCATTAATGGGAGTGAAATTTAAGAAACTTTATAACTATTTCAGAGGTAAAAAACAAAAAGGCAGGCAATTTTTTATTTTTTTTTTAAATACATTGAAACTACAAAATATTAGAAACTAAAATAAATAGGTAAATTAAAGTGCTGAAAACATTTTTTAAAAATTATCATTTTTAAATCAATAATAATAGAATCTTTATGAGCTGAAGGAGATAGTATTCACCAGGTTAAACTTATTCACTGGCCATAGCATATAACATTTATCCCTTTTAGTTCAGTTAACTTAAGTTGAACTAATGTGTTAGATCTAACAAACTAGTTTGAATTAAACCTGGACTTAAAAGAGTAAATTTACATATACAACCACCAAATAGACCTAACTTGGTAAACATTGACTTTCAGCATGCAATAGCTAAAAAAAATAAATAAATAAAATAGTTTTCAGCACTTCAACATACCTATTTTACATTATTTCATTTTTATAGTTTCAATAAATATATTTTTTTAACTATTAACTCACTTAAAACTTTTTTTATTTTGAAATAGCTATAAAATTTCTTAAAATTCCCTCAGATAATGATGCAGCAACTTGGTAATGTATAGCTTAAGGACTATGTATGTCACTGAACTCCATGAGTTTTAATAAAGTTACAAATCTTTGTTAGTTAAATTTTTCAGCTTTTGGTGCTTTTAATACTGATGTTGTAAAATTGTCATAGCTATATGTCTAAATTTTAATTTACAAAATTGTTCTATGCACTTCAATTACCCAAAAAAAACTTGATTTCTAATAATTTCCTCTGTACTTTTAATATATTAAAAAAAAAATTGTTTGGTTTAACCCAATTATTTCCAAATTATCTTTATTCTCACATAAACTAAATATGAATTTTTATTATTATATAAAAAAGATATGGACAAATAGAAAATGGCTTTACATAATCTTACCAACCTTACCAAATGTAACATTTCTCTCTCTCAATATATATATATATATATATATATATTATATATATATATATAATATATATATTAGGGATGGAGTGAAGTATCGGTAGTATCATATATTTCAGTATCGGTATAAATTTTGACAAAAGTAATCGTATAGTATCAGCATTTTTTTGGTATCGTATTGGGTAATTTTTTAAGTATCGGTATCATAAAAATTTTGGTATCGCTCCATCCCTATATATATATATATATATATATATATATATATATATATATATATATATATATATATATATATATATATATATATATATATATATATATCAAATCAAAAAGAATAAAACAAAATTAAACAAAAAATCAAATCCTATCTTCATTATTTAAACTTCACAATATATACAGTACAGTATATGTAAAAGTAATAAGGTGAAACACAAATTTTCCTAAAATATTTTAAGGGATGTTAGGGTATGTGTATTCAAAATTTGATACATGAAATGAACTTATTCCATATTTTCCCCCCAAGTATTTAAAAAAAATATATTTACTTCCTGTACTTTACTTTATCTCTTAATATTTATTATTTTTTGTACTTTAATATATATATATATATATATATATATATATATATATATATATATATATATATATATATATATATATATATATATATATAATATATAAAATACTGTTGAGCCTTTTTAAGCCATGAAATGGCTATAAAATTTCTTAAAATTAACTCTCCCAATGATCCAGGAATCTGTCAGTACTTTATTGAATTAAAAATAAATAAAGACAGTCAAAGAATAATGTCTTCGAAGAAAGACAATGTTGCAAAATTGTTGTAGTTGTAAAAAGTTTTGTATTAAAATATTACGGGCCTTTGAAGTCTTTAATATTCAAAAACATTTCCCATACTTCAATTTTAAAAATATACTTCTTTCAGATTATATTCTCATTGTAGTTTTGATATATTATAAAAATGCTCAGTATTACAAGCATTTTTTTGTCTATCTATATAGCCTAAAGGGGTAATTGTTTGTCAGTAGACAACTGATTTTAATTTTTTTTGCACAAAATACAGAAAAAAAAAAAACTTACCTAGAGACCTATAACCATTTATTCAACTAGCAAATATCTATATTTTTCACCAATGATATAGGTCTTCAACATGAACAAGACTGATCATGGTTTTCATATGCAATAATAAAATATATGTAAAGCTATGGTTACCAAAACCAATAAATTCTAACTACCATAATTTTCAATATTTCAAAATTTAATATATTATATATATATATATATATATATATATAATATATATATATATATATATCTATATATATATTATAGACAGTAAAACACCCACAGAAATAAAAACAAAATTAAAATTGGAGCAAGCTTTCGAAGGGATAGCCACCCTTCCTCTTTCAGCCTGAAAGAGGAAGGTGCTATCCCTTCGAAGCTTTGCTCCAAATTTTGTTTTTATTTCCTGTGGGGTGTTTTACTGTCTAAAATTTTACACGGTTATAGTGTTTTTATATATATATATATATATATATATATATATATATATATATATAATATATATATATATATATATATAAATATTTTAATTTTTTTTTTTTTTTTTTTTGTATTTTTACACCCTGAATTCCAATATTCATAAGGTTAGGACTATTTGCTGGTCATTAGGAGTACTTTTATACTTTAAGTATAGGTTAGGTTAAGTCAAACTAGTTTGTTAGATTTTAAAAATATTAAACTAGTTTGACAACCTCACTTGGACTGAAAGGGTAAAACAATGCCAAATGGCCAGCAAATAAACCTAATCTCAAGAATGTAGGATGTGGCTAAAATAAAATAAAATTAAAACCTCTGCAACACGAAGGTATTACTTGGATTGATATATATTTATATAATTTAAAGTTCTTTCAACATTACAAATAACAGCTAGAACTCATAATTTAGTAACCATGGCCTTGTGCATATTTTATTGTCGCATATGAAAGTTTTGTTCATAACCTTATTGATTAAAAATATAGACATTTACTAGTTGAATAAATAATGTTATAGGCCTCTCCAGGTAATAGTTTTGGTTTTCTTATTTATATTGTATTTTGTATTCTATGCAAAAAGGATTAAAATCAGCTAGTAGGCCTCTCTGACAAGCAATTACCCTTAAAGGGTTAGGTACATTCCATTATGTAGAGCTATTTATATCATTTTACAAATAGATTTTTAATACTTTAACTACATTTTAATTTAGGTAATAATTTGATTTGGCACAAAACCTCTCTATCACTATATTAAAAATATGAAGTCAAAATATGTTTAAATACATTATACATAATTTTTTTTATGGAAGAGTAATATAAAATCATACTAAAAAACTATTATAAAAAAGAAACATTTTTACTCCAAATGGTGAAGCAACTATTCTTCAACTGTCCTTCTTTGTACAAAAATAGCAAAACCGATTGAATACCAGGTTGCCTTATTTGTCCTTCGACTTCTATTAATTTTCTGCAATGTACTGTAATACAACCTTCGATATATGGAAATATTGATACATTAAACTTTTTTATTTTTGTATTATTTAGCTTTCATTTCATTTATGACTTAATTTTATTATTATTATTTTCTAGCGTATTTAGTTCGACTTATCATAACCTGAATGACAGAAGTTTGCTGTGTGATACAGTCCTAACTGATTGATGGAACGTTGCCATGGCATACAGCCACTATGTATTACACTTATGTATATGTATATATATATATATATATATATATATATATATTATATATATATATATATAATATATATATATATATATATATTGTAAAACAGCAATAGGCCTGTATGGCATGGAAATGTTCCATCAATCAGTTAGGCCTGTATGTCATGGAAATATTCCAGCAAACCTCAGTCGTTCAGGTTAA